>MU735380.1:45525-59765 GCA_026770625.1 Nicotiana glauca
TTTTTCTTTTGTTTATACTTATCCCTTTACTTTGGGATTTATTCCTGCTATTGACCCAGTCATACTCGATTTCTGTCGTTTTTTCAAAATTTGTTTGGCTCAAATTGGCCCCCTCGTATGGAGAGAAGTAGCTTGTTTGAGGTATGTGTCGACCAAGGCTGATGTTGATTTCACTTTCCCTCATCTAATTCATCTTTATCATCCCAAGCTATTCTGCAATGGTGTTTTTACCCTATCTGCAAGAAGTAAGAGGGTTTTGGTAAACCCTAAAGATAATAATGACCGTGGATGGTACACCCGGTTTGTTGCGGTACACACAATTAGTTTGGTGGGTGAATCAAATATTCCTTTTCTTGAGAAATGGAACTTTGCACGTAAGTATTTCTTCCTTGCTGTATCTGCTTTCATTATTTCAACTCTTTTTCTAATTTCATTTTTTTTCTTTGCTTTTTCATAGCAACCATGGGAGATGTGGAACCCGTTCCTAATTTTCGTGGTTGGGTAGATGCTGTTTTGAAAGCCGTGCCTATGGAAGCATGAACTTGGAAGTCTATTTCCACCAAACATAGTTGGTAAGTGAAAACTCACGGTATACATCCCTTATTGCTTCTCGTGTGTTAAATTATTTTCCCCTTTTAACTTTTTATCCTTCTTTTTGTCAGGATTTGCTGTTCGAGGGATTTCGGCTGAAGTAGCTATCGCCCTTTCGAGCTTCTTTCAATACTCATCTTTCCTTGGAGAGAACATAGGCCACGATGTCAAAGAGGAAAGTTGTCGAAGAGGATTCTGACGATGATGAGGATAAAGATACCTCTTTGACGGCTCGGCCTAGAACCAGAAGACGCGTTGTTTCTGAGGATGAAGTTGAAATCTCTCCTGCCCGTACCTCCGAACCTGTTACTATTACTTCCGATGAAGAAACCGTTCCAAAGGACACCTCTGAATCCACTCAATGCCTCTTTATTGAGGGTTTCAAAAGTGGTGAATTAGGTCCGATTTTAGATGAAATTCCTCTTTCATCCTCTGTTCCTATTCCTTCTATTCCTCCTTTGGTTTCAAGCGCTTCCTTACCCAATTTATCTGTTCCTGCCTCTTTGCCAATTTCTGCTCCCTCACCTGCCTCGACTCCTTCGACTCCTGTTATTTTCACCTCTTCTACTGTCCCTCCTTCTACAGTTCCTCCTTCCTCTGTTCAACATGCAGAGGAGAGTTCCAGTAATAGAAGTATGGCTATGAGGAGTGTAACACTTGAGGTTCCTGCTAATAACAGTCTCTTAAGGAAGTCTGGTGGGGCAGATGTCTGGCTTGAACCCTTAATTGGAGATATTGGAAAAAGAAGATGGACAGTCACAGTTGTCTAACTTTGATGAATGACATAGTTCATTGTACATTGAAGGTATTCTCCCTTTACTTTTTTAATAAGTTTTTTTTTTATTTCTCATTTTCATGAGTTGTTTTTGTAGGCTAACCTCATTGGTACGGAATTGATGGGGAGAATTTCTCTTTAAGAAAAGAAAGCTCGTGAGTCTGATCTCAAGGCTGAGAGGATAGCCAGAGAAGCCTAGATGGAGGCAACCAATTGGAAAGAATAGTTTAAAAATGCTCAGGAAAAGATAAAAGAATTGCAAGAGAGCAACCGTGACCTAGAACAGCAAAAGCAAATTCTAACTTCTGAATTAGCGGGGGCCAAGGCTTCTTCTAGCAAAAGCTGAGAAGGATAAAGAGCGCCTTGAATGTTCTTTTTCAGAACAATTATCAAAGTCAAGCGAAGAAATTAGAGAACTTAAGGTGTTGTTGAGCAAGAAAGAAGAGTACGGGGGAGAGCTAGATCAAAACTTGTCTTAGGCTCGGGCTGACTTGCAAACCTCCTCTGATAAGGTTCGTGCCTTAGAGAATTCTCATGCCTCCCTTGAAGCTACCCTTGATTCCACTTTGGCTGAAAATCAAGTGTTAAAGAATGATCTTGCTATGTGGGAAAGGGATTATGAGCTTCTTGAGGAGAATTTTGACATAGAGGTGAGCTGGGTCTTTTTAAACTCTCGTCGTGATGCTTTAACTGAGGCCAGTCAAGAAAACTTTGATTTAGAATCGGAATTGGCCAAGGTTTTGAAAACCATTGAAATGACTCAACAACCACTTGAATTTCCTTCTCCAGTAGATGAAGTTCCCGTAGCTGAGGAACCTTTAAATGAAGGAGCCGCTTCTGTGGCTGTTGAAGTTGAAAATGTTGCAATTCCAGCTCTCGAGGGTGAAACTTCAATGATGCAGTCGATGGAAGCTGAAGCTCTCGTGACTCTTGCTTCCCTCGATAATCTTAACGCTTCAAGCCCAACTGTTGCTGCTTCCTCAGAAATTGCTACCGTGCCTATAGCTGCTTCTGCAAGTGAGGTTGATATTACAACTTCAGAGGTTCCAACCCCTTCAGTGACAAGTTGAATATGCTTTGGACTTTACTGTTTTTTTTTTTTTGATTGGTGGTTTTATCCCTTGGCATTTTTAAGGGATTTTTTGGTGAAATCCCCAGTTACCATAATGGGCCATTTATAAAAACATTTTGCTTGACTAAGTTTTACTTAGTCTTTTTTAATTGTGTTAAGAAGTTTTCTTGGTACTTCAATATGTTCCATTCTTGCCTTTTTCTTATCTATTTAGGACTTATAGAATAGTTTAGCATTTTTATCCTTTGAAAATGCTTTATGATTCTTCTCATGGATTATTAACATGAGGTTTATAAAAGAGGGCCCTTTTTATATATCCACACTTAATGAAGAAGACTTCTCAACTTCATAATGGTGTTATAATATGACGAAAGAAATAGGAATACACATGTTTTGTATGAAATAACTTTGACAAGTTTTTATTCATGAACTTGAACAAGCTTTTGAGTATTACATGTATTAAAGTACATCTATAACTTTCTCGTAACTGTTTTTCTTGTAACAGATTTTTACAAAATAAATATAATTCAGACAAGGTTTTCCCTTGTAACCTGTTTCAGTATATAGTCATGACCCTATCTTCATGTGTTAGGAAGGGTTTAAGAGGTGACTCTATTGTTTTCATGAGTTTGAGAGGTGACTCTATTGTTCTCATGGGAAAGAATACTATGATGTATGCTTATGCTGGGATTCCATAACTTCTGCTTGACACTTGTCTCTTTGTAGTTTGATTTACACATCTGTTTTTCGCACGTATCTGTTCTTTGTATAATATACAGTCCCCCAAGTGTTTGAGCGGTGAAGTATGAAGCCTTGAGCACTTTTTTTGTTTCTCTCAATTTGGTCCTTTTCCTGAAACAGAAAAATATACGGGACTCGGAGGTGCGATTAGAGATGAAGACTGCCTGACCCGTGTGTATTTCCATCAGATTAATTGTAACCCACCAGCTGGGAATTTAAGAATATTCCATTTTGTCGTGCAGGTCATGACTCATCATTTGGCACGAGTTAGGGTTTTTGCCTAGCATCTAAAATTATTAGTAAAACTGTTAATAATTAAAAAATAAATTTTAACATAGCGATACCTGACTGTGGATACTTTTTCAAAAGTAGTATTTTTTTAGGTGGACAGCATTCCAATGTGAAGGTAAGAGCTTTCCATCCATTGTCTCCAACTCGTATGCTCTTTTTCCTGCAATGTCACGAACTCTGTAGGGTCCTTCCCACGTTGGACTCAGCTTTCTTGAATTAGCAGCCTTTGTAGATTGGAACACCTTTTTAAGTACGAAGTCCCCAATTTTAAAGAATCTGAGGCGTGCTTTCCTGTTATAATATCGTTCAATTACTTGCTTTTGTGCCGCCATTCTTATTAATGCAGCTTCTCTTCTTCCCTCTAACAAATCAAGATTCACCCGCATCTCTTCATCATTTGATTCCTCTATTTCTTGAACATACCGTGTGCTTGGTTCTCCTATTTCTACCGGAATTAAGGCCTCCGCACCATAAACCATTGAAAATGGGGTTTCTCCTGTGCTTGTTTTTGTCGTTGTATGATAAGCCCATAATACCCCAGGTAATACCTCGGGCCAATTACCTTTTGAATCTTGTAACCTTTTCTTCAAGTTGTTGATGATAACCTTATGTGTGGATTCCGCTTTTCCATTACCCATTGGATGATATGGTGTAGATGTTATCCTTTTAATCTGCCAACTTTGAAAAAATTCTGTGATTTGGGCTCCTATGAATTGCGGTCTATTATCACACACGATTTCCTTTGGTACCCCAAAATGGCATATTATATTTCTCCAAATGAAGTCTTTAACTTCTTTCTCTCGCACCTGTTTAAATGCCCATGTTTCTACCCATTTAGTGAAGTAATCTGTAAGTACAAGTAGAAACTTTACCTAACCTTTTGCTTGTGGTAATGGACCTACGATATCCATTCTCCATTTCATAAAGGGCTACGGAGCTATGACAAGGTGGAGTAACTCAGCTGGTCTATACATATTATTACCGTATCTTTGACATTTATCACATTTAGACACGAAATTGTTAGCTTCCTCTTCCATCTTGGGTCAATAATATCCTACTCGAATCGGTGTTTTTACTAGCGACCTGCCACCTGCGTGATTTCCGCAATGTCCTTCATGAATTTCCCTCATCACATATTCTGTTTGAGAAGGTCCGAGACACCTTCCTAATGGTCCACCAAACATCTTTCGATAAAGATTCCCTTGATGCAAACAATAACAAGCAGCTTTCTTGCGAAGTGCATGAGCCTTTGTTTTGTCAATAGGCACGGTTCCATACTGTAAAAAAGCAACAATTTCATTTCTCCAATCCCAGGTTAAATGATTAAAATTTACCTTATTTTTATCAGGTTCGAGAGCTGAATGGAATAAATATATGATTGAGGCATTCGCATCACTTGCTACATTAGTTGCGGATGCAAGATTAGCTAATGCGTCTGCTTCACCCTTTTCATCCCTTGGAATTTGTACAATTTTCCAAGTTTGGAATTGTTTAATCAATTCCGGCACCTTTTCTAAATACTTTTGTATTCTGGCTTCCCTGGCTATGAAAGTCCCTAGTATTTGATTAACCACGAGTTGTGAATCACTTTTGATCATTATCTGATTTATCCCAAGTTCTCGTGCCAATTCCAATCCTGCAATCATAGCCTCATACTCTGCTTCATTGTTAGTCATTGAAATACATTTAATTGCGTGTCTAATAGTTTCACCTGTGGGTGGCACTAAGACAATACCTAACCCTGATCCATTTACATTAGATGACCCATCAGTAAATAATATCCATATACCTGGATTTGCTCCATTGAGTACTTGAACTTCTTTATCGGCTTTGAACTGTATCCCCTGGCTGAAATCTGCCACGAAATCAGCTAATACTTAGGATTTTATTGCCGTTCTGGGCAAGTATGTGATTTCATACTCACTTAATTCTATAGCCCACTTGGCTAATCTACCTGAAAATTCATGTTTATGTAATATACTTCGTAATGGATATGAAGTTACCACAACAATAGGATGACATTGAAAGTATGGTCTTAATTTTCTAGATGCCATGATTAAAGCAAGTGCTAGCTTTTCCAGCTGTGGATACCGTGTTTCTGCATCTAATATAGATTTACTAACATAATAAATAGGAGATTGCTTACCTTGTTCTTCACGAACCAAAACTGCACTTACCGCTACTTCTGAAACTGCAAGATAGATGAACAATTTTTCCCCTACCTTTGGTTTTGCCAGTAAAGGTGGATTTGATAAGTAAGTTTTCAAATTCCTGAGTGCCTGTTGACACTCCTCATCCCACTCAAAATGTTCCTGATTTTTAAGAGCTAAGAAAAATTTAAAGCATTTTTCTGAAGATTTAGAAATAAACTTGCCTAAAGCTGTGATTCTTCCCGTTAATCTCTGCACCTCCTTTTTGTTTGAAAGTATATCAGGGATTTATTTGATAGCTTTAATCTGCACGGGGTTTACTTCGATACCCCGGTTAGAGACAAGAAATCCTAAAAACTTCCCTGATGCCACAACAAATGCACATTTTTCTGGATTCAACTTCATATTATATTTTCGCAAAAATTTGAATGTTTCAGATAAATGAGATATATGATCTTTTGAATGTTGTGTTTTAACTAACATGTCATCTATATAAACCTCCATGGTTTTACCTAAATGTTCTTGGAACATTTGAGTCACTAACCTCTAATAAGTCGCACCTGTATTTTTAAGACTAAAAGGCATTACCTTATAACAATAAGTCCCCATGTCTGTTATGAAAGAAGTTTTTTCTTCATCTTCTGGATCCATTTTGATTTGGTTATAGCCTGAATATGCATCTAAAAAACTTAAAAGCTCATGTCCTGCAGTAGCATCAATTAACTGGTCTATCTGTGGTAGAGGAAAAGAATCTTTTGGACAAGATTTATTAAGGTCCGTGTAATCTACACAGACTCGCCACTTACCGTTCTTTTTTGGTACCACGACAGTGCTAGCTAACCAGTCAGGGTACTTTACCTTACGAATCGAACCGATCTTGAGTAATTTCTGAACTTCTTCGTGAATCACCTTATTTTTTAATGTTCCTTGCTTTCTTTTCTTTTGCTTAACTGGAGTATAAGATGGATATTCATTTAATTTATGAGTCATCACCTCCGGTGGTATCCCTGTCATATCAGAATGGGACCAAGCAAAACAATCTGTGTTAGCTTTTAAAAATTCAATTAGTTTACGTTTTACCTCAGGGCTAAGGTTGGCTCCAATATACACTTTCCTCTCAGGCCAGTATATGAACAGAATTACTTCTTCTAACTCCTCAATGGTTGTTTTGATGTTATCATTTTCCTGCGGTTCTTGAATAGTATCAGGTCTCGAGTCCATATCTATCTGATTTTGTTCAGTTGGGGCTAATACCACACCTCCTCCAACTGAATTCTGTAATTGCTATTTGTCTTCATCCCTGTTGGTTGGATTTACAATGGAATTGATGCTTCTTGAGGCCTGTTGATCGCCTCTGATTTGACATATTCCCCATGGTGACGAAAATTTAACAACTTGATGTAATATTGATGGTACAACATCCATGTCATGAATCTATGGCCTTTCCAAGATAGCGTTATAAGCCATTTCCATATCTACAACTTGAAATTTGATTTCCTTCATAACACCTTCTGCGAAAGTAGTTAGGATTGCTTCTCCTTTTGTTACAACAATAGAGTTATCGAACCCCGACAAAGTATGTGCTTTTGGAATTAATTTCTCTTCAGCTTGCATTTCCCGTAATACCCTTAAAAGGAGGATATTTACGGAACTTCCTGGATCAATCAAAACTCTTTTTACATTAGTATCATGTATAGGCAAGGATATTACCAGTGCGTCATTATGTGGAGATAATACACCTTCTGCATCTGCATCATCGAATGTAATACTTTCGCCTTCCAAGTGTTGTTGTACACGTTTCCCGTAGGTAATAGTGACTTTTGAAACTTTATTTGATGTTGTATATGTTAAACCGTGAACATCTTCTCCTCCGGTTATGACATTGACGGTTCTTTTGGGAGATGGTGGTTTTGGGGGCACCTGCCTATTTTTCATGTAAGCCTCCTTGCCCTTTTCACTGAATAACTCAGTAAGATATCCTTGCTTTAACAAGTGATCAACTTCACTTTGTAAAAATCTGCATTCAGATGTCTTATGATCATGGTTATTATGAAATTCACACCGATGATCAGGATTACGCCGGTTTGGATTTGACCTCATCTTTTTTGGCCATCGAACCTTGTCTCCCATGCTTCTTAAAACAGCCACGAGCTCAGAATTGGTGACATTGAAATTATATCCACCAAATCTTGCTTTTAAATTTCTGTCATCATCTCGTGACCCTTGTTTGTTGCACTCGTTCCTGAATCTAGATGAAGACCCTGACTCGTTATTTCTAGATTTGTTATCATATCTTTGATTATCTGACCTTGACCGTGAGTCTTTCCCCGCATGTCCCATATATGGCTAGTACCTATTTTTTCCAGACCACCTTTCATTTTCTGCACGCCTTGAACTTACTCTTTCTTCTTTTTGAACCCTTGAAACGATATCCTCTTCAATCCGCAACTTTGTGATGTACCTATTATAAACATCACTCCATGTTGTAGCAGGAAATTCTCGAAGGCTTTCTTTGAGCTTCCTCGTAGCTTCATAGCTTCTTTCATTCAAATTACTTGTAAATGCTATAGCTGCTCAATTGTCAGGTACATGTGGCAAAGTCATTCTTTCACGTTGAAACCTATTGACAAAATCTCGAAGTAGTTCTGAATCTCCTTGTTTGATTTTGAATATATCCTCTATTCTCTTTTCCACCTTTTGAGCTCCCGAATATGCTTTGATGAAGGAATCTGCAAGCTCAGTAAAAGAACTTATAGAATTCTCGGATAAAAGAGAATACCAGGTTAATGCCCCTTTGGTGAGTGTTTCACCAAATTTTTTAACCAGAGCTGATTCAATTTCCTGCTTTGTCAAATCGTTGCCTTTCACGCCAGTTGTAAATATTGTCACGTGGTCATGAGGGTCTGGTGTTCCATCATACTTCGGGATATTAGGCATTTTGAATTTTTTCGGAATTGGAAGGGGGCAGCACTTGGTTTCTATGGTTGTTGTGAATATTTGTCCATATCCACTCCTTTGATTACGGGTGGAACTCCGGGGATTTGCTCAATACGGTCATTCTGTTCCTTAAGCTGTCTCTGCAAGGTTAGTACTAAATTTTGTAAATGAGAATTAGATGAATTACCTGGTTCTCTTCCCTGTGTCTCACTGGGGTTTCTTTCATTTTCAGAATGAACAAGCCCAGAGCGAGGGTTTTCCAATGTGTCGTTATTAGGTGTTGGTGTGGGTGATGCAGCTGGTAGCCGACTGACCAGGGTCTGAAGAGCTTTGCTAACTCTCGCATCAATTATTTGTTATAAATATTCCTCCGCCCTTTCAAGCTGTTCAGATTGCTCTTGTTCACCAGAATGGATATCAGGAGTACCCTCACGAGATTGTCGTGGTGAACCTGTGGGGAAGGGACCAGGTCGACGTTTTGTGAATTTTCCTGGTCTTGTTGGATTTGATTTTCCTGGTTTCCAAGGATATTGTCATTGCTTGCCATAGTTAACAGAAATTGATTATCAGATTTCCGGTAATGGAACCAATTTGTTTAACCGAAAAATAGAACTTTGATCAAACTTAAGAATATATGAAAACACGGGTTACTGATAATCAGAAGAAAAGATGTAGATAGACTTTTGAGAAGGAAAATAGTATGAAATCAAGTAAATCGAGTATATTTCAATATTTCATTGTGTGTTACAATTGATAACTCTTCCTCCTTTTATAGCCTTTTTAGGAGCATGAGTTTCACCTTAGCCGTAATGAGGCAATAATGAGCAATAAATGTCATTTAATAATACGTTACATAAATCAAAGAAAATATTCCGTAACGTTCTTGGTATTTAAGATGAAATATATACTGTATCTGATCCCTCTTAGGTTATCAGGTTCATACCCTTGGATCTTTGTGCTTTAAATAACCTGAATAGATGCGGGCTCTGCATCTCCTAAGTAGTTGCACGTGCCTTTTCTAATATCTTTGCTCGCACCTGTTATTGCCCGTATCTCTTAATTAGTTTTGCTCTTTTTGACTATTTGACCATTCCATGTTTCATAACACGTCATCTGCAATATACAAAATTTGATTTTTCCCAATACAAATGCTAAATCAAGTTCATAACAAAAATAGAAGAATACACTTCACACAACCAACAGGGAAAATAATCTAGCGATACACAAAACAAACTACATTCCTCTCAGCATAACCCAAAGTTTGATCACGTAGATAAATACAAATTCATACGACACGTTGTTACATCGAGGAGTGTATATAGTACTATCATTTAAAATATTGTGGCAATATTTTAATGCCCTTTGGACAAGTGTTTTAACCTTTCAAGAAGATCATGATTAGTGGTAAGAGAAGTCCAAAAAGTGGCAAATGTTCAGCCATATTTTTGCCATACAAGAGCCAAGTTTCATGCAATTACAACAATAAATAGGCTCTCACTTGACAAGGAAATATCCATCCGCAAAAAAATATCATCCGTCTCCTCTCCTTTCACGCCACCTTCTTCTTTTGTTGTCCAATATTAAATTTAGTTGTTTCTTTTTACCTATTTGCTATCTGAGTTTGTAATATTTAATTTTGTTGATTCCTCGATCCTCCAAATAAAACAGAGGTAAGCTTGTCTAATCCTGGAGAAACATTTCACACTGCTGAAATAGTTTCTTAGGATATTGCCCACCACGACTCAAGCTAATTCATGTATCTACTTAATATTGAAACAGTGTTGTTAAAAATTTTGCTCTCAATTACTACAAATATATCTCTAAATATTTTGTTCAATAGAACAATTACATCATTGTTCTTGGTCAGTCAAAACAGATTTATACAAACCATATATTCTTGATGAGTTTAGCTGCATCAAGTTTCTTCTCATGCATTTTTATAAATTAGTATGATTACTTCTTAAGAATGCCAATAAGTCCAATAAATTATTTTAATGTAAACTCACCAAGCTTCAAACAATTTGAATTTTTTTACTAAAAATCTATTTTTACATCCAAGCTTCAGTCGTTGTAGGGAGAAACCATATGAACAACAAAAATGATGCACCAACTGGTAATTACATTTCCTCAACAACTACAATATGATTGAAATGGATTAATCCATGCAGCAATTGGAGCATCTTTACCCTAAAAAAATAGAAGTTATTCAAAGAAAATAAATTATAGGATAGAAAACAAAAATAAAACAACCAAAGAGAAACTTAAACTATACATTAATAGTAATATAAAATAGTGACTAAAATATTATACACAATAAAGATTTCTAACTGTGTAACTGTCTATGGGGAACTAATTAAAAATCCCTTGAAAAAAAATTAAAATTCCACTTGACCAACATAGAAAAATCTTGCTTTTCAACATTAGAACCATCATCACACTATTACGATCATATCGAGCACAAAACAAATCAGATAAAGAAAAACAAAAAGCTCCCTCTCAATCTCATCCTAAATAATTAATTCTGCATAGCAATACTGATTTGTTTGTGATACTTGTAATCTAACAGAGTAATTTTAGAAAATCCTCTAGACATAATTGTTGGGGTTAAAGTGGTGATGTGAATGGGAAATGAGGGAAGAAGGTGAAAAGGCAACTTTAGCTTTTGCATTTTGTCCCTCATTGGTTAAAGACAAGCATTTTGTTGGGTTTAAATATAGAAGCACTTCCTTAAGCTCTTAAAAAGAGATAAGAGGAAGGGGCCTTGCGCCGTCGTTATCGCTCGCTATATTAAAATTAATTAATTTTTCGTCTTTAATTTATTCAAATATTCTCGCGTTAATTAAACAGCCATCAGAAAGGCTGTCTTTCACGAATAGTCACCTGCAGTGTGAAAGACCACTTTCGCACCCTTTCAATCTAGAATTCGTTGGCTATAAATAACCAGTCATTCCTTCATAATTTTTCACTCTGAAATTTTCTGCTTCATCACCTTCTTCTTTCTGCATCATTACTTTAAAACAAAGTAAGTTCCTCGTCTGCTTTGCTCCATAACTTTTGAGTTCGCCTATAACTTAGTGGTTTGAAGTGCCGCTACCGCTAAGTTGGAAGTTCTATTTTATCCTGCGAAGAATTTATCCGTCAACCTTGGGCAACAATGAGGGGATAAGAAGGACACACAAGAAACTTGTGGGCTCGGAACATAATTCTGCCAATTTCTGTTCATTTTTTTTCTGGTTTGGTCACTTATAAGTTATAACAACAAGCTTAAAGAATCTTATTTATATATATCATTGTTATTCTGATTTTTGAAGTGTCTGAAGCCTTCGTGATTTTCTGAACAGTTTTGAAGAATAATCTCTTCGTTGTGTTAAAATCAGTTTGAAGAATAATCTCTTCACTGTGATAAAATCAGTTTGAAGAATAATCTCTTCACTGTGATAAAATCAGTTTGAAGAATAATCTCTTCACTGTGTTGTCTTGGTTTGAAGAATTAAATATTTCACCATTTACTGAATCTGTTTGTGTCGTATTGACAGAAATGGCTAACGGAGAGGAACAAAGTGATTCTGCTGCGACTCTTACTGTTCCTAGCTGTCCTACTGCACCTGCAACGGCTATTCCACCAGCGGAAAAGCCGGAGAAATTTTCTGGTGTAGACTTTAAGAGATGGCAGCAAAAGATGTTCTTTTATCTAACTACTCTAAGTCTACAAAGGTTCATTCAAGAGGATGTTCCAGTCGTGCCTGAAGGAACCCCTGACAACGAGCGCTTCCTTGTTATTGAGGCTTGGAAGCACTCTGATTTCCTGTGCAAAAATTATATTTTAAGTGGGCTAGAAGATGGCTTGTACAATGTTTATAGCGTCATAAAAACATCAAGAGAATTATGGAATGCCCTTGAAAAGAAGTACAAGACAGAAGATGCTGGATTAAAGAAGTTTGTGGCCGCCAAATTTCTAGATTTCAAAATGATTGATGGTAAATCGGTTGTAACGCAAGTTCAAGAACTGCAGCATGACCTCCTTGTTGAAGGTATGGTCATAAATGAGGCGTTTCATGTTGCGACATTTATTGAAAAGTTGCCTCCGCTATGGAAGGACTTTAAGAATTACTTGAAACATAAGTGCAAGGAAATGACGCTTGAAGACCTTATTGTTCGTCTACGGATTAAAGAAGATAACAAGGCTGCTGAGAAGAAATCTCGTGTAATAATGGGTGCTAATATTGTTGAGGAAGCTTCAACGAGTAAAAAGAGGAAGAAGCCGTCTGGATCAAAGAATTATCCAAACAAGAAGAGATTCAAAGGTAATTGCCACAACTGTGGTAAGGTTGGACATAAGTCTAATGAATGTCGTGCACCAAAGAAGGATAAAAAGAAAAGTTAAGTAAACATGATTGAGAAGAATGATAAAATCGACGATCTATGAGCCATATTTTCCGAATACAACCTAGTTAGAAATCCTCGAGAATGGTGGATTGACTAAGGAGCAACTCGGCATGTTTGTGCTAACAAAGAGTTGTTAACTTCTTATGATCGCACTGGACCTAACGAGACAGTGTTTATGGCAAACTCCGCTACTACAAAAATCGAAGGAACATGCAAAGTGGCTTTGAAGATGACTTCGGGAAAGATTGTGACCTTAAAGGATGTTTTTCATATTCCTGAAATGCGGAAGAATTTAGTTTCTATATAACTTCTAGTCAAGAATGGATTTAAGTGTGTTTTTGTTTCTGACAAGGTTGTACTTAGTAAGAATGAAATGTACGTAGGAAAAGGTTACCTAACAGAGGGCCTTTTTAATCTCAATGTAATTGCCATTGATATGAATAAAATTTTTGCTTCTTCTTACTTGTTTGAGTCAAATAATTTATGGAATGAACGTTTAGGTCGCGTCAATTTTAAAACTTTGCAAAAAATGATTAATTTGGAAGTACTACCTAAGTTTGAATGCAATAACTTGAAATGTCAAATATGTGTGGAATCAAAGTATGTTAAGCATCTTACAAGTTAGTTGAAAGGAATTCAAATCCTTTAGACTTAATTCACACGGATATTTGCGATATGAAGTCAATACCATCTCGCGGTGGAAAAAAATATTTCATAACTTTTATTGATGACAGTACTAGATATTGCTATATTTACTTACTTAATAGTAAAGATGAAGCAATAGACGCATTCAAGCAGTACAAAAATGAAGTTGAAACGCAATTAAACAAAAAGATCAAAATGATAAAAAGTGATAGAGACGGCGAGTATGAATTTCCTTTTGAAGAAATATATTTGGAAAATGGCATTATTCACCAAACGACTGCCCCTTACTCACCACAATCTAATGGAATTACGGAAAGAAAGAATAGAACATTAAAGAAAATGATGAATTCCCTATTAATAAGCTCTGGTTTGCCTCAGAACTTGTGGGGGGAAGCTATTCTTACAACTAATCAAATACTGAATCGAGTTTCCCATAGCAAAACACAATCCATTCCATATGAAAAATGGAAAGGAAGGAAAACCAACTTAAAATATTTTGAAGTGTGAGGGTGTTTAGCTAAAGTGCAAGTTCCTAAACACAAAAGGGTAAAAATTGGATCAAAAACCGTTGATTGCGTTTTCATAGGATATGCAACAAATAGTAAGGCATATCGATTTTTGATTCATAAATCAGAAAATCCCGACATTCATA
>MU735382.1:12228-26467 GCA_026770625.1 Nicotiana glauca
TTTTTCTTTTCTTATTCCGAAATTTAAAATTCAAAAATCAAATTAGGAAATCAGATTACATTATTAATTTATAAAAAATCAACCTGCTTAAAGAATTTGTACCCATTCAGAATTAGAACTAAAATAAAAGAAAAAGGAATATAAGAGATGTAAGTAATTTTTATAACATTAGCCATGAGGTGACGTATACATATTATAAGAAATAACTTGTCTTATTTTTAAAATATATTTTATATTATAATAATTCTTACTCGTAAATATCAATTGGTGATTTAAGAATTAAGAGAGTAAAATATTATTTACCTCGATAAAGAAGTTGGCAATAGGGACAAAAGAGAGAAATAAAAGAAAAGATAAGAAAAAAGAATTTTCGTAAAATACCATCTTTTAGGTCTAATTAATCATTTATATATATCCTTTGCTATATTACGTGTTATAGATACATTTTATGTTTTTATACAATGTATTTCATGTATTTAAGCTGTTGTATTCATTAATACAACCAAAGAAATAGGCGTAAAAAGTGAAATTCCAGCTAAGTTTGACATATATTTAGCTGTATTCAAGCGGAATTAACGTTAAATACAGTAACATATCTGCGCAAAATCTAGAAGGTTAAACTAGTTAAAAACGGAAGGAAATCAAATCACCTGATATTCTCCTAATTTAACTCATTAAACTGGTTAAACGGAAGGAAATCAAATCACATAATATTCTCCTAATTTAACTCAACGAACTAAAACAATCCCTCATTAATCTGTATTTGAAAGATACATAATAAAGATTATAGTTGAATAAAGAGAAATACATATAAATAATACAGTCGAGTAGAACTGTATACAGTTGAATACAACAAAATACAACTTAATTCATCTGAATAAAACACTTAAATATAACTAACTACAACTGAATACAGTTGTATAATACACTTGAATACAATTGACTACTGCCGAATAAAATAGTTAAATACAACTGACTAAAACTAAATACAAGAGAATACGCATAACTCTTTAATACATCTAAAATATATAAATGAATGTTGCTGAATATACGTGAATAAAGCTGAAATATAAGTTCGAATACAACTGATTACAAATAGGCGATTTGGGGGATCTAGAGAGAGAAACAACCTTATGGCTTCGCCGACCGGCGGCCAGCCATTAATTCCGGTTGATCAGCCCCCTAACACATCTGCCCAACCTCCTACAACAACTACGAACAATCCCCAGCCCTCAAATCCCACAAATGAAACCATGAATTATGCAAAAGCTGTGAACCCTACTTCGAGCCGCATTCTTTTGATGGAATCGAGCCGCATTCTTTTGATGGAATAGCTGCACATTCTTTTGATGTTCCTCCGCTGCCATTGCCAACAATATGAGACATCACTCTTTCTTCTGATATTATTCGAAGCACTTGTTTCCAATTCGCTGCATTTTTGGGCTTTACTACCCTTCTTCCCCTCCCCTTGCGCACCTGGATTGTAATGGAGTGGTAATGGAAGAGAACTAGAGAATTTGGGTGTGAGAAGAGGTATGAATCGTGGGTCGAGGGAGAAAGAGTAAAGTGTATGCAAAAAGAGAGAATGTAGTTAGTCAATTTTACGGTGATTATGTGAGAGAAAAGACTAAAAAGGTGAGAGAAAAATATTATTTAGCATATATGGTGCATGCTGTAACTATAATTAGATATTTGGCTATGAAGTATAAAAGGTATGTATAGAATATAATATTTTAAAATAATATTTATTTAAAATAAATACTTACCGGGTTATAAAAATGAATTGTACAGAGACTACAAAAGGTGAAGAGTGTGGGAAACTTCAGTTCGTCGGCAAAGAAAGCAAAAACATCTTCGTATGAATCAATCAATCAGTTTTTAATCCTTAGACTTGACTTTATCCTCTCTCCCAATCCACGTTAACTCCCTCCCCCACCCAGCCCACCCCCTTAGTTTTCTTCTAAAACTCATCATTCTTGATTTTCCAGCCAGCATTCTTGATTTTCCGGCGAGATGGCCGGAAGTGTACCGGAGATCCAAATCCAGGTCAATTCAAAGAAAGGGGGTAACTCAATACACCCAGTAGAGCCAGCAAGAACATCAGCAGGAGGAGGACCACCTGTTGTTTATAGAGAAATTAAGCATTTTAAGAAATGGTTTCCATGGTTAATACCATCTTTCGTTATGGCCAATGTGGTGACTTTTTTTGTGACCATGTATGTTAATAACTGCCCCCACAACTCTGTTTCTTGTGTTGCTGGATTCTTGGGTAGATTTTCCTTTCAGCCTTTCAGTGAAAATCCTCTTCTTGGGCCTTCTTCTAACACGTATGTATATCTCGTTCTTATCCATTTTTTTGTTTATATTAAGTTGATGATCTATGGAGTATTTGTTTGTGAAACCTCTCTGTTTTATGGTGTACTCTATGCTCCTGTCTTTGAAGGGAGCCTTGGCATACTGGTAAAGTTGCTGCACCATGTCACGGCTTTGAGCCATGGAAATAACCTTTTACAAAAATGCAGGATAATGCTGCGTACGGTCCAGCCTTTCCCCCAACCCCGTGCATAGCGGGGCCTTAGTGCATTGGCCGCCCTTTGTTCTTTGCTCCTGTCTTTAAGGGATAGGAGAAAAACCTTTAGGTCGCCCCTAGGTTTTTGGTCTTGTGGTAAGAGCACATCTCATGATGTGTCCAGGTTCGGACCGCGCAGATAAAAGCCTGGTACTTAAGCAGAGAAGGGTAAAGGTGCGGTTCCAGTATCTACCTAGTTTAGAACCCTGTGCCACTGGCCCTCAGGGATTTCTCCGTTGTCAACAACAACAAAAGAAAACCTTCAGATTCCAAGTTTGAGTTGGTGTGCGGGTTTGCCAGCACCTATAGTTGTGAGCTGTAGCAGGTTACCCAGTTAACATGATGGCCTAAGGGAGGGATGGGCTTGGAAACTTGTGGAAGGCACGAGAGGAGCTATTTTAAGCCAAGGGGGTTCAATTAAATCCTTTTCTTTGGAAAATTATGCTGTGTAAACAGGGAAAAAAAGAACTTTTTGGTTATATGTGTATAAACTGTTGAATCCAGTTTGACATAAGAGAAGGTTCTATTGCAGTGACAAAGGGGTTGAAAAATTTCTTTAGGTCTAGGTTCAAATACCATGTGTGACATTATAAATTTTTTTTTATCCACTTGTATAAATTCATGGCTCCACCATGTTTGGAAGGGTCAATTTTATTACAAGTTGGAAGTTTTTTGTATTCACTTATAGGTGTGGTCAAGCTTAAGTTGTTTGAATTAGCTTGAATAAGATGAGGCAAATACTCAATATGATTATAGGTGTGCCTTTTTTGATCAAGTAGTCAAGAGGGGACTATGGTAGGCTTTATTTAGATGGGTTTATGTACAGAAGGGGAGAGGGGGCAGGTGGTTATCATCACTCTAACCTGTGAGGTTTGACTACTTGGGTACTGGAAAAGAGGAATTTATTGTTACAGATTGAATTAGGAACACAGGAGGTGTAGAAAGTAAGCCGGATCAAAAGAGGAAATTGCACATGCTCTTCAGTGTTGCTGTCAATGCTGTATTGGTATCTCTTTGGCATTCTTTTGTCCCGCTTTTTGCAAGGATCCAAACCAAGCTATGAGGAGCTTGTTTTTTCATAATTGTGCTTTAGTTTACTTAGATTCATCTTGTACCAAGTGTTTTTCCATAGTTTGCACTTAATTTTCTAGCTTCATACTGTACCAAGAAAGAGCAAAAATTAAAAAGAAAATGCCGACCCAAGCTGGCGCTTCCTCTTTGTTAGACATGCAACATCTTTTGGCAAATTTTTCACCTCATATGGAGGTTTTTTCCTTGTATGAAGATAACCTTATGAGCACCAGGCCAGGTAAAACGACGACCCCTTTGTGGACTGCATCAAATGAGGAATTCTTAGATGAGAGAAAGCTTTGGCTATCCCAATGGGATGATGAGAGAAAAGTTATCTTCTTGGACAATATTAAGGGTTCTCCTAAACCGAGATGTTCTTTAAATTTCATACCTATCCCTGCAGTGTCGTGCAATCTCTAACCAAACTAAAAAAACTCATGTCAAACACCGTAATTATTGTGTGTTAATAGCAATTAAACCTTAACCCAACCTAATCGGTTTTGACTACACAGGTTTTTCGCTTCCAGTGTGTTTAAAATTGCATGGATTCAACAGATTGTCGTCTTTTGTAAAACTTCCCTTCATGTGATTATAGGTCTAACTTATCCTATTTTAATCATCATCACGCCACCTATGAGCCAGTACGTTTGACTAGTCATACACTTTAATATTTGATGATCAAATTTCTGAAACTTGTTGATCTTTTACCACATTGAGGTTGATGAATGAGTTTGCGGCATTCTTTTTTTGTTGCTTTTCTAGGCTAGTAAATTAATTATCTGTGCCTAAACGTAAGCTACATTGGAACATATAAATATCAACATCACATGTAAAAACTTTTTTATCTTTTTCTTTTTGTTTAGACTAGAGAAGATGGGTGCTTTAAATGTGAATAAGGTGGTCCACGAACATGAAGGATGGCGCCTTATTACTTGCATGTGGTTGCATGGTGGAGTTTTTCATTTACTGGCCAACATGCTGAGTCTGATAGTCATTGGCATTCGGCTGGAGCGGGAGTTTGGATTTGGTAATGTGTTACACTCCTATAAATCTTCTGAGCTCTTACCTGCATTTACATTTCGGTTTTTGCTACACATCGCTCCTATCAAAGTCCTTAAAACTTTTATCCTGCTGCAGATTCACAATTGATGTTATGATGCATTTCTAGAAGGACTAAGATTCCAGAAACTAAGACTTATTTGCTACAACTTTTCTTCATTTTTTAGTCACGAGATTTATACTCATGCTTCTCTTAGCTGATATTAAAGTTGGAAAAAGCAGAATCTAGGACCTAAGTATCAGTAGAAAAGATTGAAATGTTCACTTGGATTTAGTATGTTGTTGACTTGATAACATTGCATCTCACATTTTTTTGAATAAAGGTTAAAAAGTTTCACTAAAAGAAGGGAAAGAAGAACCCGTATTTAAGAAGAATATCAAAAAATAGAAAACCTTGTAAGATATATTTTTATGAATGCCACTCAATCTTCTATACATATATGGACCTCGTGGGTGCACAAGAAAGAAATAAGGGATAAGATGATATTCCTCAAGTGTACAAAATCCTTCTCTACTCTATTAAAAGATCTCCTATTCTTTCTTTCTCTCCCTCTCTCTGTGTGATCTACATTAGTGCTAGCAATATCCTATGCTCTGCGTCTTCTCTTCCATCTTCTAAGAATCCAGCTAAACATTAACAGTGACGGGCATCATCCACTAAAGTCCAGACCATCTCAGTATTTTCCGCAACAAACAAAGCACCAATTGAAATACATAATCTTTCAAATAAGATGATTCAAGTCTTCTCTTGAGTTTTTACACATGAGACACCAATTGAAATAAGTAATCATTCTCGTTCTCTAATTCTCAGCTGTCAAGATCATTCCTTTGCAGCTAGCGAATTGAAAAACACACCTCTCTCCATTACCTTGAGGTCCATATCGAGAGATGAGGGCAAGTTGAATCCTCCCTACTCAGAAGCTTCTCATAATATGACTTAACAGAGTAGACACAATTATTTCCTGTCGCCCGTCTGCATTCATCACGGCTAACCTGTGAAGTACTTTGGTTGTGAAGCAATTCAATCAAACTATGGAACTCTGCAACCTCCTAGTCGTGCAAGGTTTTCATAAACCTCAAATTGTAATGCACTTCTCCCCCTTGTAGACTCTGTATCTATTGGGCTAATATCTTCTTTTGGCATGAATTTCTATACATGTTTGGAAATGTGGTTCTCAAGGTGCTATTCCTGCACCGCTTGTAAATACTGTTGCCAGCATATTCTTGGTGCTGATGTATAAAATGTTATCATTTTAAAAAAAAGGTGCTATTCCTGCACTACGTATGTCCGCAAAAACTTACCCTGTGCCGATCACCCACATTGAATGATACATTCCCATTAAATTCTTCGCACCCATTCAAGATATTCCTCCATACTCTGCACCTATAAGAAAGTGTGATATCTTTACTCTTCCATCCCTCTTTCAAGATCCCATATTTCTCTGCGATCACCCCCCTCCAAAAGGCATTCACCACTATCCTGAAGTTACATAGCCACTTATCCGATAACACCTTGTTAAAACCCTTAAATTGTTAATCCCAAATCCGCCCCAACACTTTCATGTTGTGACGGTCTCCCTATTTACCAAGGGAAATTTCCCGTCCCCACTTGAAGCGTATCGTAGGAAATCCCTCTGAAGTTTTTTCCACTTTCTTGTAGTACTGAGTACTGACTGGAGCATGGAGCAAGGATATGAAATATATGGGAATACTCTAATAGATACTCTTAATTAACAATTCCTTTCCCCCTTTTTTAAAATATGATCTTCTCCTGTAAAATTTTGGCGGTAAAAGGTGCTGTTGAGCTATTCCATGGATCCAATTGAGTGGAGTGGTGCTCTTATCTGAATGTGCTGATATAAAATTGTCACAACAGTGCTATTTTATCATTTGCATTACATACATAACATTTGATCCCTTGATGTCCATTTATACAAGATGATTCAGTTCAATTTTCACATTTGAGATTTATGGAATTAAGTATTCCCTAAATCAGTTGTCTGTCCTTGTCCTGTTAGATGCTCAAGTCTCTGGTAGTCATATCTTGTTCTCTTTTTTCCTTTTTGTTTAAAAGGTTTATGTGATGGTTTGCATCTTCTTTGCAGTTCTCAATAGAGGTGGATTGCAGTCTATTATATATATCCATTTATTTTTGCTTATACATGTTGATATGGTTTGAGCTGAATGCAGTGGCTTATTTTTCTTTATTATGTTCCGTAGTACGCATTGGCCTGCTCTATATCATTGCGGGACTTGGTGGCAGCTTGTTCTCAGCTCTATTTATTAAGTCAAATATATCTGTCGGTGCTTCTGGTGCACTTTTTGGCTTGCTGGGGAGCATGCTTTCTGAGCTGATAATCAATTGGACTATATATGCCAATAAGGTATTTATCGAACAACTCCTTATCACAGTTCACACCTGCCGTTAATGGTATGCTTGCTGATCACTTGATTGAGAACCAGTCATCTTATAAAACCATTTGGCTCCTTGTTTTCCCGTTTTCTGCAGCTCGCAGTTTTAGTGACTCTTGTGGTCATCATTGCTATAAATCTGGCAGTTGGAATTCTTCCGCATGTTGACAACTTCGCTCATATTGGAGGATTTATGTCTGGTTTTCTTCTTGGTTTTGTGTTTCTGATCCGGCCCCAATTTGGTTGGGTGAGCCAGAGATATGCATCGAGTGTATATTCTTCAACATCGGCTAAACCTAAATTCAAGGTGTATCAGATGGTCCTATGGGTTATTTCTCTTATTCTTCTGATAATTGGGTAAGTTTCTATCTTGTTTTTCCTGTGCTGTCATGTTTTAATTTGGCTGCAGAAGATGTGCCAAAAATGACCTTTTCTTTTTATTTTTCTTTCTTTGGCGGTGAGGTGTTGAACTACAGTGTTTTTAACATTTTACACATTTTGCATTTTTATATCATTTTAACTGTCTATTTCACCAGTCCTTTTCTTTGACATTTTGTCATCTGTTTTATTTGGCTTCTACTCTAGTTTAAGAAACTAAAAGCAAAAAAGAAGAAGAAAAGAAAATCTCATTCCAAGTTTCTGCTGTTGGTACTGGTAATACATGCTATTTGTTATGAACCTAATGGGTGCTGAGTCGAGTGACAAAGTAACACGTAGTACGGTAGTAGTGATCTGATGAAACTAAGTTGTTTTCATTCCAGGACTTGATTACTTCTTATTACTTTTTGATCAGTGGATCTCGACTTGGTGAAGCACTTTTTGTTGCCAAGCAACTGCAGTCACCATAATGTGCCTCGCTCGCAAAATCTAAGTGACATGTTATTTGTAGGATGTAGGTCCCATCACTCTAGTCTTCTATTATCTATCAGTTCATGGTTTCATCTCCATGATTTTGACAATTATATCTTTAAACTATAAACATAGGATAAGAAGATTCCGAATTAGATTTAACTTGGTTATCCTTGTAGTTAGGCAAGATATTGCGTTGCTCCAGCTTACCGAGGACATGACCATGAAGGAAGGTGTGGAAGTTGAAAATTAGGGTAGAGGGCTAGGTAGTCGAGCTGTCTTTGTTTGTTAGAGTAGCTTTGGTGCACCACTTAGTGTCTTTCGTGTATTTTCATCTTTCTCGACTTCTGTTATTACTTGTTGCCTTCGCTTCGGTTTTCTAATTGCACTACCTAGTGTTAGTTTTGTGTTTTCGCTTGGTTTTCTGATTGTTTTGCTTGTCATTGCCCCTTCCCTTATCTTTCCTTGAGCCGAGGGTCTACTGGAAACAACCTCTTTGCCTTTCTAAAGGTAGGGGTAAGGTCTGCGTACACATTACCCTCCTTAGACCCCATTTGTGGGAATACACTGGGTTTATTGTTGTTGTATCCTTGTAGTTGAAAGCCGTATCTTTTTAGCTGCACAATGGGTAAATAAATAATATTCTCCTTGGTGCAGGTTCACTAGTGGCTTGGTCATGCTTCTCCGCGGAGTAGATTTAAACGATCATTGTTCTTGGTGCCATTATATGAGCTGTGTACCCACTTCCAGGTGGAGTTGTAACACAGAGCCTGTTTCCTGTATGGTAAGTAGCTACTGAATTTCTCATTCCACGAATCTCAATACAGCTCCTTCACTGTCGTGATATGAAACAATTCATTTTCCGATTCCTTGGTTACAGAACTTTAAGGTTAGGAGTGTAAATTTGAACTTCATTTTCCAATTCGTTCTTGCAGTCTGAGCAAACAGATAACCAGCTTGCATTGACATGCTCCAACAGCAACAAGACAAGATCATATTCTTTGTCGAATCCAAGTACGTCTCAGATCCAGGGGCTGTGTAGTCAGCTCTGTCGTTGATTAGCCATCACTTACAATTTGTTTGTAAATTGATGCCATTTCCATTGCGGCCATAGTTATTGCTATGGCATATACATGTCTTAGAAACTATAATACATCACATTTGATCAACTGTTTTTTGTATTGGAGAACATTCTTATATATAGTAAATATACACATTTGATATTTGAATGGTTGCTGAATTTTTCCAAGTCGCCCTATTTAACGTTCGGAAGGCTCATTGAAATTTGAACTAGTGTTATTACCGATTTAAAATTTCAATGAGCCTCTCAAGTTTCAACTACAGAACTACTGATGTCCTGTTAGGAACAACTTTGGTTTGAACTTGAGAAATGATATAGTATAACCGCTCTCAGAAAATATACAAATTTATACACTTTGGTAGTTACTGAATGTAAATAATTTTGATCGAGGGTTAAAAGTGATCTTTGCTGTTTGAATGCCGGCAAGTAAATCTTGTATAGGTTGAGAAAAATAATCGCTTTTTATTTGTTCAACGTCTTCCAAACATAACTTCTATTTCTAAATTTGAATTCTCTTTTTGATAATTTATTAAATTCTTTTAATATAACATGTATTTTTAATTTAACATCGGTTGCTATCATAAAAAGAAGCATATATTTACCACGAGATTTTTTTTAAAAGAATAACAAAATAGTAACATCATTACAGAACTAACCAGAGATTAAGGTTGTTACAAAACGAAGAGAATGGATTTGCTAAGGAACCATATAACTTCTAGCTTTTCTTTTTTGGAGGAATGATACTACGTTTTAATCTCACCGTATTAAGAAATTAATATGTGATAGTTGTGTTCTAGTCAAGTTATTATGAGTGTAAATACCACACAAGAGATCTCGTAAAGTCATTTTCTTCTATTCAAATTGTAAGTGACTACAAGACATCATTTCCTCTAACGACAGATGAATATATATGATTGCTTCTAATAATAACACATGCCGCATATTCTTACGAAGTACTCGCAACATACATACGTAATTTTAATAGTAGTAATAAACTATTTGAGTCTCACTTAATCATAGTATACCTTACTTATTTGTGTTCGTGATTATACCAAATTACATAATTAAACTTTAATAGTTATAAACTAAAGTAAGAATATGTACCATTTGACCATAGCTATTAAGTGAGAAATTTATACACAAAAAATATTTGTCTTGTATTCATTTGTTCAGTATAAACATTAGTGCCAGTAAACTTTTACAATCACTTAACTGTAATAATTAACAATACATGAACTATGAAAAAATTTACTCACACCCACCATTTATACCAAAACCAATAATTGCTTGACATATGTATTTTAAATAGACTTTTATCATTTAACTATAGTTGATTAGTGTACTTTACTTTAATATATCACATAAATATATTTGATATAAACAGGGAATGTGAGTAGGTATTTTTGGATACAAAAAAAATTTCCATAATGACAGGGGCATTCTAGTAAAACCAGAAATCCGATAACTCTTACAACAACGGGAACTGGCCAAAAGCCTCTTCTAAAACCAAAACAAAAGAAATCCCCAATTGCTACATTACATCTCCAACTATCACAACCACCAATTTCTAGCTTTCAACCAAAACCCAATGGCGGTTCGCGCCATGAACAGCTGCGTAATTTTCCGTTCCGCCGCAACGCCGCCGCTCGCCGCCTCACGCAGATGCTGTGTCCGTCAATTCACCACCTCCCGAAATAGAAAGCATTTGAATTTACATTCATTTCTCCGTTGTACGCCTTATCCTCTTAGCCACGTCACTGTTCGGAGCTATTCAGTTCACAACCTCGTCGAAATGGTCATGGAAGAGCTCGCATCCATTCGCAAACGTGGCAGAGTTCGTGCTACTAGCAAGTACCTTCTGCTCAATTTGTAGTACTATTGTTATTTCTACTTTATTTTTTTCATTGGTTTTTCTTTTTATAATATACTAGTCTCTATTTACGTGCACTGCACTTATATCTCATAATAATTAGTGCAAAATTTGTATCCAAAGCAATAATATTTAGAAATTTAGGTTATATACACCGATGCAAGGAATGTTTTACACTATCAAATCACTCAAAGAATATCTACATATAAGTCTCCTTAAAATGTGAGATTTGTAATCCTGAAAATAAGATAAGTTACCTGCTACAACAAGTAAAAGTGACTTGATGGTGTGAAAATTCCTTACACTGATAGTGCATATAGCTTAAACTCTTTAATTGAAGGTTCATATTATATAAGAACTAATTTAAGACTTAGAGAAACAAGAAAGTGTGTATTTTGGAAGGGTTTTCATTTCTAATGCAAACTTGGGAGAACCGTACAGGGAAGCAATGAGGTTCTTTGAATTAATTAAAAATATAAAGGCCAAACAATTAAAACAGGAAATATGAAGTTTTTAATATTAGTTATAATTACAATTTTGTCCAACAAAGAATGCACAAGAAAGTCAATCAACATCTCTTGTTGGAGTTTCATGTTTTTATAATAGTATAGAAGATAGATAGAGTTGTTGCTTTCAGGTGTAAAATGATTAATGCAGAATC
Organism: Nicotiana glauca; assembly: GCA_026770625.1. Lineage (NCBI taxonomy): Eukaryota > Viridiplantae > Streptophyta > Magnoliopsida > Solanales > Solanaceae > Nicotiana > Nicotiana glauca. The sequence continues at coordinate 23,801 of MU735382.1, forward strand.
TTTTATAGGCTGGAATTAGCAAGCACAGGAGAACTTCTTGAGGACAAGTTGAAAAAAGGAACACTACAGAAAGGACTACTGCTGGAGTTCAAGAAGGATTCTGAAAGGGTGTTGCTAGCAGTTGCTCTTAAACCTGATGGCAAAAAGAATTGGATGGTCTTTGATCAGGTGAATTTAATACACCATCAATGTAATTTAGCCTATTATAATATGTTACCTATCATTTATTCTAGGTTATCAATCAATGTTTATTATATTGGATTACTTACAATTATCTTTTAAGTGACCTGATGTAAATATTGTTTTACACCGTCAATACATAGACCTTAAACTCAAAAACAAATTAATGAGTTCGTTTACTAGTTTATTAGGCTCATTTTCCGCTTAGGCACTGATGCACATTATTTGGTTTTTGATGATGCAGAATGGGATTACGACCTCCATTAAGCCACAGCAAGTAACTTTTATTGTTCCTGGTGCTGAAAACTTTGAGCCCACAGAAATATCAGATTTTGTTCAGAAAGCTCAGGATAACTTGGTTGGTTCTTCTTGCTGTTTTTAAAGGAACTTTGCAGTTGCTAATCGATAAAGAGACAAAATATAGAATTTTCTACCCTTTTTAGGATAAATATTGACTTTTTGAGTGCCACTGATAGGACACAGCACTACTTGAATTTGCATGGAATGAGCTTGTTGAGAAAAATAAATCCGTAACAGTTCAGGAACTGGCTGAGGTAATCCATCTGGAATTTATGATGTCGACATTCATTGTTCTTTTAATGACCTTTGCTCATTCAACCAGATGATTTTTGGTAGTGCGGAGCCTCTTGAAAGCTATTGTGCACACCTACTGTTATCGAGAGATGAGGTGTATTTCACAGTTCTGGAGTCAAAAGGTCTTTCTCCTGTTTATGGACCTCGGACTGCTACCCAGGTATAATATAGTCCTCCATCAGTTATTTTTGTTTACTAAGAATGCATCATATGTTTTCATTTGGTCTTTGAAACCTGATAAAATCCATTCAGCCAATCTGCCGACATGTGAGTTGACTGTTGACACAGGAATGAGGATAAAATGGCATTTTCATCTGCATCTGTTAGATGTGTCCAGTTGTTCTATTTACTCTGAAATGAGGTTTCCAGTTTGAAATTTTAAGAGCGTGACTAATCTTAATTTTTTTTATATAAGGTAATAGTTAATACTAATCTTACACTTTACCTTATCAAAAGAAAAAAAGGTTAAGACTAATCTTAATCTAAAAGAAAGGAAAAGAAGATGTCTAATTTATTATTATTAATGAATATAAGAATTATCTTCTCATCTGTTTTAACTATACTAGTTATTTTTAGCCCGTGCAAAGCCCGGGTCCAATCCCAAAAAATTAAAGCTTAAAAGAGATTCTGAAAGCTGAAGAATAATTAATTTCTTACTTTTGATTTTTATTTATTTTTATTGAGATGAATAATTTTTTTTAGATAGATATTTTTAAAATATACTTATATGCCAATAAGTTTTCAATCCAACTGAGCTAGCATATTAATTTTGTTTGATCTTTTAATTTTTTTTTAGTTTTAAAATTTTATTTGAGAGAATATAGTAAACAAAATGTTAAAAGTTAACTTTTAATTTGTTAACTGATTCTACCAATGAAAAAAATTTCATGCATACCATAAAATGATATAATTTTTTTATATAATGAGATGATACATGTACAAACAAAAAAGTAAATATATAAAATGTTGTCTGAATAATTTTATTAGGTAAAAGGTATTGGATAAATCTTTGCACATTGCAAGAATATTTTCATTTCATAAATAAACTTTATTGTAATGTATTTAAAAATGTGGCTTTTATGCTCTTTTTGTCGAACATTTACGGCTAGATAATGCTATCTTCTAAAACCCTTTTAATAAATTTTCAAACATATAAACGCAATATACACTGTGAGAAGGCACGGGAGAAAATATGATATATATTGATATATTATGTGTTCAATACAATACAAGAGGTCCTTATTTATAGCTATACTATATAAGGACATTCTACTCCTATTCCAATGTGGGACAAGACTACATATCTAACACTCCCCCTCAAGCCAGTGCATACACATCATATGTACCGAGCTTGTTACACATGTAACTAATACGAGAACCAGTAAGAGACTTAGTGAAAATATCTGCTAGTTGATCTTTTGACCTTACAAACTTTGTAACAATATCTCCTTAAAGTATTTTTTCTCTGACAAAGTGACAGTCGATCTCAATGTGTTTAGTCCTCTCATGGAACACCGGATTTGACGCAATATGAAGAGCAGCTTGGTTATCACACACTAGTTCCATCCTGCAGATATCTCCGAACTTTAACTCCTTGAGCAATTGCTTGACCCAAACTAACTCACACGTTGCCATAGCCATGGCCCGATATTCCGCTTCGGCGCTAGATCGAGCAACTACATTTTGTTTCTTGCTCTTCCACGAGACCAAATTACCTCCTACTAGAACATAATATCCAGATGTAGATCGTCTATCAGAAGGTGATCCTGCCTAATCAGCATATGTGTACCCAACAATCTGCTCGTGGCCTCGATCCTCGAATAGTAATCCTTTGCCTAGAGCTGACTTTATATACCGAAGAATACGAACAACTGCATCCCAGTGACTATCACA
>MU735385.1:0-32510 GCA_026770625.1 Nicotiana glauca
CTTGTCACGACCCTAGTTCACCAATCGTGAACCTGTCATGACGGCACCCAGTCTTCGCGACTAGGTAAGCCTAACTCATTGTAGAAATTTAACAACTTTTACGAAAGCAATAAACATATATTGAATAACGTAGGAAAATTTATAGAGTACCGCCTAGCACATACACTTAAACTCAAACTATAACAACCTCCAAGACCCGGAAACTCACGGGCAACACAGGCTAAAGGAACATAAGTTATGGCTCTAACATCCAAAAATGTCTATACAACCGATCACATGAAATGAAACTACTAACTATAAGGGAGAGTAGAAGGAGACTCTTCGAATCTGCGGACGCGGCAGATGCATACCTCAAGTCTCCAAGTGTAGCTCTGAAATCATCGATAGTGCGCTCGATCAGAAGTACCTGGATCTGCACAACAAAAGTGTGCAGAAGAGTAGCATGAGTACACCNGAGAATAAACATAATAACAATATCAAACAGTGTAAAGCAGGAAATAATCTGAAATGACAGCAAAATAGGATAGAAGCTAAAAGTCATTGACAATTAAGCTAAACAAGGAAAATAACATAACAAGTATTCCTCGACGGTCCGTGGATCTCCCGGGAATTGAACCCATAGTCCGTCTCATTTAAATATCTAGGGGCTCCCGGGAATTGAACCCGTAGTCCTTCTTATCAGTAACAAAAGGATCTCCGGGAATCGAACCCGTAGTCCATTTTATATCAGTAGCAAGGATCTCCGGGAATTGAACCCACATTCCATTTTATCAGTAACAAGGATCTCCGGGAATCGAACCCGCAGTCCATTTTATATCAGTAGCAAGGATCTCCGGGAATTGAACCCGCAGTCCATTTTATACGTAACAAGGATCTCCGGGAATCGAACCCGCAGTCCATTATATCAATAACAAGGATCTACGGGAATTGAACCCACAGTCCCAATGTAAAAACACAACCAAAACAGGGAAATATTCAGAGAATGAAATACACAAATATAAATAACAGTTAAGTTCTGGCCCAACATGCTTCACGTAATTTCAATTAAGGCAATTAAGGAATTAGACAGTTAATTCTATCTAGTCATACTCCTCTAACTAACACAGGGTTAATCTTGCATTCAAATCAGTAAAATAACGGAGAAAACACAGTTTGAGTAATTCAAGTGGATTTTCAACAATTTGCACAAGTACACGCTCGTCACCTCGCGTACAAGGCATTTAAATCAACACATAAGATGTCCTAAGGGAAGAGGTCCCCCACACAAGGTTAGACAAGCCACTTACCTCGAACCGGTACAAAACCGCTAAGAAACAAAGCCCTTGCCACGAGCATCCGAGTCCGAGTGGCCCAAATCTATTCAAACCAATTATATATTATAAATAACATCACAAGTAACTAATTACACTGTCAAAATTAAAGCTAAGGCGCAAAAATAGGTAAAATGACCAAAAAGCCCCTCCAGCCAACGTCTTGGAATCAAAATATTTTTACATTTTTAGAACTCTCGTACTCTCACGAGTCTAACCATATAAAAATCTCCCAAATCGGAGGTCAAATGCCCCTTCAAATCGTCACTATTAGGTCTAAGGATTTTACCCCAAGTTTCATTCAAAATCCGAAATTAAAGGTTGAATTCGAGGTTAGATTAGTGGGTATAAATCATAAGAGAGTAAGGAATCGTTACCCAATAGTTGCCTCTGAAAATCCCTCGAAAAATCTCCCAAAACCGAGCTCTCTAGCTTGAGTTTTTTGTAAAAATGGAAAAAGGGTTCGTTTTGAAATGTTATATCTGCCCAGGGATTTTCTTCAGTGCGATCGCATAAGAAGGAATGTGATTGCGTAGAGTAAAAATTCAAGGCCTGGAAAATGGTCTATGCAAACGCAGGGATGGACCTGCGATCGCGTAAGGTAAGGAAACAGACCTATGTGATCGCATTAGAGTCTATGCGATCGCGGAGAAGGGAAAACAGAAGCTATGCGATCGCAGGAGGGAAATATGCGATTGCATTGAAGGAAAAAGGGCCACCTCAGAAATTACACTACGCGATTGCATGGATGAGTATGCGATCGCAGAGGGTAAAAACCTGCAACATCAAAAGCAGAAAAATCTGCAATGTTTTTCAACACAAAATGCCCCGTTGGGCATCCGAAACACATCTGAGGCCCCCGGGACCTCAACCAAACCTACAGACATATCCCATAACATCATTCAAACTTACTCAAATCCTTAAAACACCTAAAACAAAGCCGGAAACACGAATTAATCAAAGATTCAAGCCTATGAACTTCAAATTCTAACCAAACACACTTTTGATCAAAAACCTATCCAAAACTTGTCCGAATGACCTGAAATTTTGAACGCACATCCAAAATGACATGAAAAAGCTACAGAAACTTTCAGAATCCCAAACCGATCCTCGGATCAAAAATTCACTATCGGACAGGAACTTCAAAAATTCCAAACTTCGGCATTTCAAGCCTAAATGAGCTACGGACCTCCAAATTACATTCCGAACACGCTCCCAGCCCCTAAATCACCTAACGCAGCTAACGGAACAATCGGATTTCCATTCCGAGGTCATTTTCACACTGCTCCGAATACGGACCATTTTTTTTCAACTCTTAAGCTCTCGTTTAGGGACTAAGTGTCCAAAACACTCCAAATCCTAGAACCGAACGTCCCGGAAAACCAAAATAGCAGAAATGAACTTAGGGAAAGCAGTAAATAGGGGATCGGGGCGTAAATTCCAAAAACGACCGGTCGGGTCGTTACAGGTAGCTTATGGCACTATTTGTCTCCCCAGTGATGGTATTATGCACTTAGCGTGCTTGCAATCAATATTCGGTATTTAGTAGTAATGAGCAATTTAGGTCGGTATGTATCTCATTGTGTGAGTTCTATGTGTGGATCGGGTTGCACGCTGCAATAGTATGATGATGAGTAAAGTTTTCTATATTCTAATTTTTGTATGTTTTGTTTCCCATTTTTTTAGGATAGTTCATATTAGTTGCGTGAGTTGAGTAGTCCCTTCCAAAGTTCGTTTCCCTTATGTATCACATTCGAGTTTGTGGCCTATCGGCACATTTATGCATCATATGAGACTTTTGGTCATTTTCGGGGTGGCTTATTGCCTAAGCAACTTATACTAGGTGAGACAAGTTTGTTGGATCTAGGATCGGTGCAATCGGATTATATGAAGTATACTAAAGAGAAAATACCAATATTTGGTTCAGAATGAGGTAATGATTCCTGTCAGGAGTATAGACTCGACGATTTGTTGACTCGGCAGTTGGTTATCAATTTCTACACATCTCTTCCATCGTGGCAGTATTGCAAAAGTTGGGCAAGACTTATATGAGTCATGAGGTGCATTGGGAGCATCAGATTCGTGAAATTTCGGCTATTGTTATTAGATTATGATATTATGGTCATGTGAGTTATCAGTGCATAGTGTGAATTCAGCAAAGGTATGCAATCATGTATGGTGCATCGTGTGGCGATTGATTCAGTGTTCGTAGGATGGAAACAGGCCTGACAGAGAATTCCGGATATTAGAGTTGGGCTCTAAGCTTATTTTCTTGAATAAAAGAGAATATCTTCAGATTTGATCGAGCTAGTATGCTAAACTGAGTTGTGGTAGCACAGGTAGATGCATGAGGTGTTAAACACTAATTTCGGACAACTCCAGCACAGTTCTCAGCACGTTGGAGGATGAACATATGATTAAGTAGGAGAGAATGTAATGACCCGACCGGTCGTTTTGAGTCCTAGCACGTCGTTCATCAGTTTGAGGCCCTGAGCAGCTTCACTTAAGGTATTAGGACTTGTACGCATGGTCGAAATTGAATTTCGGGAAGTTCGGGGTTGATTTGGAAAGAAAATTCTCATTTCGAAAGCTTTAAGTTGGAAGAATTGACTAAGATTGAATTTTTGAGTAAACGACTTTAGAATCAGGATTTGAAGGTTCTAGCAGGTTTGTATAATGATTTTGGACTTGGATATATATTCGGATCAGGTTTTGGATGGCCCGAGAGCATTTCGGCGCCTGTTGTGTAAGTTGGCATTTTGGAAGAATTTCATAAGTTAAGCTTTAATTGACTTTTAGTGTTATTGATTTCCGTTTGGGATTCTGAGTCTGGAAATAGCTTCGTATGGTGATTTTGATATTGGTTGCATGAACGGAAGTGGATTTGGAGGTCCATAGGTCATTTTGGATTCATTTGGCGAAAGTTAGAAATTTGAAGGTTTTTGAGAAATTTGACCGGAAGTGGACTTTTTGATATCGGGGCTGGATTTCGATTTTGAAAGTTGGAGTAGACCCGTAATGTCGAATATGACTTGTGTGCGAAATTTGAGGTCAATCGGACGTAATTTGATGGGTTTCGATGTTGAAAGTAGAAATTGAAGTTTCAAGTTCTTTTAGTTTGAATTAGGGTGTGATTCGTGATTTTGATGTTGTTTTATGTGATTTGAGGCCTCGAGCAGGTCTGCATTATGTTTTGGGACCGGTTCATATGATTGGATGGGTTCCCGGGGGCCTCGGATGGATTCCGGGTGGTCAACAGATGGAAATTTGAAGTTGAGGCAGAACTTAAGTAGTTGGGCTTTTGGTGTAACCGCACCTGCGTGAAGAGGGCCGCAGGTGCGGCTTTGTGGTCACAAATGCGCATATGGGCAGAGCTGGGAGGGGCCGCAGGTGCGAGGGTATTTCTGCATCTGCGAGCACACAGGTGCGAGTTGAGCTCCACAGATGCAGAATGCATGAGGGGCATCTAGGTCGCAGGAGCGGAAGGGCACCCGCAGGTGTAAGGGCGCAGATGCGAAGGTCTATAATATGCTTTTCACGCCCTTCCGAAGACTCGAATCGATGCACAACGCTCCAAAACTAGCCAATAATTATGTAAATCTATTGATATATGCTAAGGTACTCATTATAATCCAATTTATAACAATTCCTAACCCCGATCGAAAAGTTGACAAAAATGCCCTCGGGCCCACGTGCCCGGAATCCGAAACTTTTTCTATGATAAAGACTACCCATGACCTCACGAACTCAAATATATGATTTTCTCTAAATTCCATACCCAAAATCGTGATCAAAACCCAAGAATACTAGTTTTCTAGGTTTTCCCTCAAACCTCAAGTTTTCTACAATTTTCCATGTCTAAATCCATATATAAACCTTATATATACTCAAAACTAGTAGAAATCACTTACCTCATGCTTGATGATGAAAATGGCACTCCAAAGTTGCTCCAAAATCGGCTACCATGGAATAAATGAAGTGAAAATGAGCCAAACTTCAATTTTTAAAGAAATCTCTCTGCCTCCAGCAGTTTTCGCTTCTGCGGAAAATTTCCGTTTCTGCGGTTATGATAGCAACCAGCACTTTTCTCGACGGGGAAATGAGCATAACTTCCTTATACGATGTCCAAATTTGACGATTCTTTTTCCTATGGCTCCGTAATTACGATACGGATCTAATGGTATAATAAAAACGTAATTTGGAGCTCATTTGCTTAATATGGTAACATTTTTATGTCTAAAGAAACGATGTTGAAACATCAAATAAGAGCGAGATGCAACCCAAAACACACACGAGGCCCCGCGACCCCGACCAATCACCCTAACCAGTCCCAAAACACATTACGGACTTACTCGAGGCCTCAAATCACATCAAACAACGCTAAAATCATGAAGCAACCCCCAATCCAAGCTTTATGAACTTTAGAACTTCCAACTTCTACTTTCAATGATTAAACCTATCAATTCACGTCCGATTGACCTCAAATTTTGCACACAAGTCATATTCAACATTACGGACCTACTCCAACTTTCGGAATCGAATTCCGACCCCGATATGAAAATGTCCACTTCCGGTCAAACTTCTCAAAAACCTTCAAATTTCTATCTTTAGCCAAATGACTCCAAAATGAGCTACGGACCTCCGTATTCACTTCTGATCACGCTCCCAACTCCATAATCACCATATGGAGCTATTCATGGACTCAGAATCCCAAACTTACACCGATAACACTGAATTTCACTTCAAACCAAACTTATGAACTTTCTTCCAAAATGCTAACTTCCACAATAGGCGCTAAAATGCTCCCGGGTCATCCAAGACCCGATCCGGGCATACGCCCAAGTCCGAAATCATCATATGAACCTGCTAGAACCTTTAGATCTCAATTCTGAGGTCGTTTACTTAAAAATCGAATCTTAGTTAATTCTTTCAACTTTAAGCTTTCGAAATGAGAATTATCTTTCCAAATCAACTCTGAACTTCCCGAAACTTAATTCCAACCACGCGTACAAGTCATAATACCTGAAATGAAGTTGTTCATGGCCTCAGACTGCTGAACAACGTGCTAGAGCTCAAAATGACCGGTCGAATCGTTACATTCTCTCCCACTTAAACATATATTTGTCCTCGAACGTGCTGAAACTACACTGAAGTAGTCTGAAATCACTGTTTAACTTCTCATGCACCTTCCCGTGCCACCACAACTCAGTTGAGCATATCAGCTGATCAATTCCGAAGATATACCCTTTTATTCAAGCAAATAATCCTTGGAGCCCAATTCCAACATCCGAAATTCTATGCCCGACCTGTTTCTAACATACGATCGCCATATCAATCACCACACGTTGTATCCAAACATGACTATATAACTTTGCTGAATTCACACCTTGCATCACTTTACTTACCGGACCACAATAACATTTTCTGATCAACTTAGTCGAAATTCCACGAATCCGATGCTCCCATTGCACCCCATGACATACACAGGTCTTATTCTAACACTTAACATACCGCCACAAATTAAGAGATGTGCAGAAATTCATAATCAACTGCCGAGTCAACCAATCATTGAGTCTATACTTCTAACAAGAAACATTACCACATTTTGAACCAAATAATGATCTTTGCTCCTTAATTTATTTCACGTAATCAGATTGCACTAATCCTAAATCCAACAATCTCGTCTCACCTAGTACGAACTGCTTAGGCAATAAGCCATCCCGACATGACCAAAAGTCTCATATGATGCCACAATGTGCCAATAGGCTACCATTTCGAACGTGGTACAAAAGGGAAACAAACTCTGAAAAGGAGGTCCAATTACCCCGCTTGCGAATCATACATGCGATGCGGGCAACATACTAAACAGACACCCCGGCTACTCTTCCATAAGGAGCGCTTTGCTGAAATGAACACAACTGGCCTAACATAGAGCCCATATTTACATTTAAATCCATCCATCGACCTCAGGTCGATCCTGATTGCACAAAACTAGGTTAATAACCTTTCAAAGGTCCATAATGACTCCTCCTTTTTCTCATAACACATAAGAACAACCGTCATAACCGGAGTACTCATCCACAGTCCACAACTTAGAATCCGAGTGCCCTCTAGGCATCAATTCTCAATTTAACGAAATCGCTAAAACCTTCATACTTGGTTTAAATCTTTAATCAATCAAGTAAGTACATGCCACATTTATACAATCTTCATGTGGGACACATTCCCATAACCTACCATAACACATAACTGGGTCTTACCTCCAAACCACCGGCCGCACTAACGCTGAAAAGCGATAAAGAATCATTAACCAGGATGCAAAGCCTTTTTCACAAAACACCATCTCAGGTGATGCTGAAGACAATACAAACTTACCTTAAACATCGAAACTCCTTTCCTTCTCATCTGAGCTCGTGACATCCTTGTCCACACCAAACTGTTACCTTGATCTCCACTTCAAATTCCATAACACTCACTACACCTAACATGCCAACATACAATAGGAGACGGTTTCCATTACAGATTCGTAACCACTATTAGGTTAACACTTCATCATATAAAACTTTCCACTTAACTCACTTCAGGAGAACCATAGCAGCACACAGGTGAATTCTTATGACCGTAGAATATGCAAATCTCTAAGTAGTGGTCTAACCCCACCATAACCCTTCCAAGATCCTCCTATACGCAACATGCCATAACAGTGGAATACCTCTGAATAAAATCAATTACGGCAACCGACAGGCCTCACACGTACCATCACACGTCACTTGCAAAACTTGATCACGCTGAAGGAACTGATCACTAACACCAATATGCCAAATTCAACTATGGCTAATCAATCTACCTTCTTCCAATTTATCCTTGATTTCCTTAGAGATAATACTAACTCCATCCAACACATAACATACTCCATCTGCACTCATCTCGAGTGACCTTGAATCATGAGACCATGATGTCCCGAATCCCACGAACCACTTCATACCTCCCTTGCGCGCATATTCGCACCCTCAACTAATATGCCCATTTTGCTAATCCTATTACGAATCCAAAATCTCTTCTCATTTTCCTATCAACTTCTACACTACAAGTCAAAATATCATAGAACACTATGTGCCTCTTCTCATAGGCTGCTATCAAGCTCGATTCTAAACCGTATCTATAGGCTCGAAATCATTAGGCATCACACTTTATCTTTTGAATTCACTAGGACCGTTGTTGAGAGCCACCCACTCTGACTTGGCCCCGAATATAATCAATTCCATAAATCTTCTAGCACATGAATACCCCATTGGTAATGCACTCGGCAGAATCCCTTCCCTTGGAACCCGTATCTTTACAAACACAATCTTGAATCTTCACCAAGTCTAAACATGGGCCAATAAGGCCAACGATAGCCCACCTTTAATAATTCCTCTGCTAAAATTACCACTTATGGTCTTTTCCCGTAGCTGAAATAGCCCATCAATATTCTAATAACTAGAAACCTCGCAAGTATTTAACCATGCAACCCCATCATAGGCGGTGGGACTCTCCCACTTAGCTCGAAGCCACTATTACACAACTTTGGAATTTACCAGGATTCTTAATCTCATATTGACATAAACTGGCGCAATCAACTGCCAACATGCTCGATATCTTACCGTAGAAACCCCATTTTTATACTCAAAATCATCAACAACATTCACACGACCAATCCCTTCGCTGTATAACCAATAGAATTCTTCGCATAAGCTCACCAACCACGCGATCGCTAACTTGCTCACAGGGATGAACTACCTGTAGAAATCACTCCCGACATCTTCCAGTGCTGCTACATTGGGTACAATTACTACGACATCAATAACTCGTACAGAGTCTGAGCTCACTCTCCAGCTACACAAGTCCATTCACCCTTCGTGGACATCCATTAAATGTGCGGCAGCATCTTCCAAATTCAAAGTTATTTTCATCCTTCTTCATTCAAGCAGCTCTTTTCCGTTATATCAAATCTCCTGCTGCATAACAGCCAGTACTTCAAATTTAATTCGTAGGCCCAAAGCACCAATCACCAAAAATTTCCCCAAATCACTCCAAACTCTTATCAAGGTGTATAGTCATCCTACCACAATGCCAAATGCAAATCCACCACTCTCCCATTTTGGCGGAACTCATCCCTTTAATCGACTACTCGGCCCTTGACCCCTTATACTCGGCCCTCTAGAAATTTTTAGCCACTGCCTGACACTTCCCACATGTCTTTCCTCATCCTTTGCTGTTCAGCTGCAGCCTTAAATAAAATCTATCTTCGTGGCACTTGAACCCATGATTGTTGCTAACTTTACACCTTTCAGAAGATCCTCTTTCTCATACCGTCGACATTAGAAGCACTGACTCATCCCTAAACTACTGCACCCTACGATATCTGACAGCCGCATTTTCGATACTACCTCCCAAAAGCTTTCCCCAAAGGCGAATTGTAGAAGGTCATAACATCGGCGAGCTTAATACATTCATCAAGGACAATGACACCTCATTACAGATGAAAATTCCTCCACGCTTGCAAATACCAAGATTTATTACTTTATCATCCCAAATCTGCACATTCTTAGTCCGATTGCCTTTCCCCCACCGAAAGTAAAATGCTGAATTTCTGAATTACACACTGAGTAAACTTTCCCTCAAGTCATTCACTGCCCTGACACGTGAGCAAACATCCTACCATCATATCACTACTGCGGAACAATCGTTCATAAGCATCATGGCAACTTGTGCCTAGCCTCAGAGCCCTCCGAGGTACCGCTACTGGGCTGAAATAATAAAATATCCTTCTATAAAGCGACGATAATAATCTGATCAGCTATACTGGGAGAAACATCTCGTATCCCATCTATAGTACCATTACGGTTCTTCAATTCTCGATTTATAACAAGCGCTTCGCGTCGCATAAGATTGAGTAGGAAAGAAACAAAGGCATAAGCCTCACAGGAATCAAATCACATGATAAGGAATCAAGAAGGGAAGTACTCCTAACAGCCCTGTAGCCTCCCGAAGATAAGTACAGACGTCTCCGCATCGATCCGCGAGACTCTACTAGACTTGCTCATGACTCGTGAGACCTAAGGGAACCTAGTGCTATGATACCATATTGTCACGGACCAAAATCCACTAAGGGACGTGATGGCGCCGGACACTGCTGTCAGGCAAGCCAATCAAATTACTTAATCAAATTCTCATTTTAATACTTTTGAAATCTAGGATTTTCCTTCTAATTTAGCAATTTAAAAGATAATTGTCTCAAATCAAATTTAAATGATAAGGAGTTAATACAAAATACTTCAAAACTATCCTAAAACCCGGTGTCACAAGTGCATGAGCAAATTCTAAGAAAAATCAAATAAAGTACAATAACTATTCGGAACACAATATTGGATAGAAAATAAATAAAGATAATTGAAAGAGACTTTGTTGACTTCGGGTCGCCTCGAGAAGTGCAGCTTACCTAAGTCTCTGTATCCACCATGCTACTACGCCTAGTAGGCCACTAGAGTTACATATACCTGTGCAACAAAAATGCACAGAAGTATAGTATGAGTAAGAAAACAACGTGTACTCAATGAGTATCCCGTCTAATCTCGAAGAAGTAGAGACGAGATGATCAATTTTGACACTTACTAGTGGTCCAATAATAATATGGTGAAGATGGGAAAACATGGATTTATCTAGCAATTTTAACTCATACATAAAAAGGCAATATCAATTTCAATAAGTTTCAGGATAAGCAATGCAAGCATGCGCATATTATGCCGAGGCGACCGCCCGATCCAGCATAAATAAACTGTGCACTTGCCGAGGGTCGACGGCGCGCCTATGGATGCATCTATTTAATCCAGCGAGGCTTTCGGCCCGTTCTAAAATAAACACACACAAACAGACAGTCAATCAAGAAGTTGACATGGAGCAGCTATCCAAACAAAGGCCAATTCTCTTTAATAATTTAGGAAAAATGGAGTTTAAGCCCTTTTAGAAATTCATTTACTAATTCGATGTGATTTAAGCAGTACAAGATGCCAATAAGATTGCAATTATTCCAAGTATAGCATGCTTTTGGGTCCTAGACTACTCGGACAATAGCATAATAGTAGCTACGCACGGACTCTCGTCACCTCGTGCGTACGCAGCCCCCACAAATAGGAGCACATAACCAACTAACTCACCTATGGGGACAATTCCCTCTTACAAGGTTAGAAAGGTGACTCATCTCGCTCCAAAGGTCCATAACCGGCATTCCACGCCCTTCCAAAGACTAGAATCGATGCACAACGCTCCAAAACTAGCCAATAATTATGTAAATCCATTAATATATGCTAAGGTACTCATTATAATCAATTTATAACAATTCCTAATCCCGATCGAAAAGTTAACAAAAATGCCCTTGGGCCCACGTGCCTGGAATCCAAAAAATTTTCGAAGATAAAGATTATCCATGACCTCACGAACTCAAATATATAATTTTCTCTAAATTCCATACCCAAAATCGTGGTCAAAACCCAAAAATCCTAGTTTTCTAGGTTTTCCCTCAAACCCCAAGTTTTCTACAATTTTCCATGTCTAAATCCATATATAAACCTTGTATATACTCAAAACTAGTAAAAATCACTTACCTCATGCTTGGTGATGAAAATGGCACTCCAAAGTTGTTCCAAAATCGGCTCCCATGGAAGAAATGAAGTGAAAATGAGCCAAACATCGATTTTTAAAGAAATCTCTCTTCCTCCAGCAGTTTTCGCTTCTGCGGAAAATTTCCGCTTCTGCGGTTATGACAGCAACCAACACTTTTCTCGACACAGAAATGAGCATAACTTCCTCATGCGATGTCCAAATTCGACAATTCTTTTTCTATGGCTCCGTAATTACGGTATGGATCTAATGGTGCAATAAAAACTTAATTTGGAGCTCATTTTCTTAATATGGTACCCTTTTTATGTTCAAAGAAATGATGTTGAAACATCAAATAAGAGCGAGATGCAACCCGAAACACACCCGAGGCCCCTGGGACCCCGACCAATCACACCAACCAGTCCCAAAATACATTATGGACTTACTCAAGGCCTTAAATCACATCAAACAATGCTAAAATCATAAATCAACCCGCAATCCAAGCTTTATGAACTTTAGAACTTCCAACTTCTACTTTCGATACTTAAACCAATTAAATCATGTCCGATTTACCTCAAATTTTGCACACAAGTCATATTCGACATTACGGACCTACTCCAACTTTCGGAATCGGATTACGACCCCGATATCAAAAAGTTCACTTCCGGTCAAACTTCTCAAAAACCTTCAAATTTCTATCTTTAGCCAAATGACTCCAAAATGCCCTACGGACCTCTGAATTCACTTTCGATCGCGCTCCCAACTCCAGAATTACCATACAGAGCTATTCACAGAATCGGAATCGCAAACGGACATCAATAACACTGAAATGCACTTCAAACCAAACTTATGAAATTTCTTCCAAAATGATAACTTTCACAATAGGCGCCAAAACGCTCCCGGTTTATCAAAGACCCGATCCGGGCATACGCCTAAGTCCAAAATTATCATACGAATCTACTAGAACCTTTAGATCCTAATTCCGAGGTCGTTTACTTAAAAATCAAATCTTAGTTAATTCTTTCAACTTTAAGCTTCCGAAATGAGAATTCTATTTCCAAATCAACTCTGAACTTCCTGAAACTTAATTTTGACCATGCGTACAAGTCATAATACCTGAAATAAAGCTGTTCATGGTCTCAGACTGCTGAACGATATGCTAGAGCTCAAAACAACCGGTCGGGTCGTTACATTTAGAGAGCAACAAAAATTAGGATTGATAAAGAAAGAGTTCGGCTTTTGTTTTCATTTTCGAGATTTTCTAATTCAGTTCAATTTCGAAAAATATATGTTAAAAAAAATTATGTTTCTGCTTTCTTAATTTTGGATTTTGATTTTTACGATGGAGTTCAATTAAAGCGAGTTTGTCGATCGAGGTTGAAGTCTAAAGCTTCCTAATCGAGTTGTCTTGGTTTTCTGTTGGACGTTTGGATCTCGACGCCAGTTGCTTGTAATTTCTTCCAAACAGATTTAATCGAAAGTTCAACTTCAGGTTCATCTCTATTCTCTTTGCTCTTATTTAGGTGTGGATTGAAGTATGATAAGAGCTGGGGTTTAAATGATTTTGTTTTCCAGTTAAGTTATGGTTTGACTTAGAGAAAAAATATATATCGCGAATTGGTCTACTTTATTTCAGTGGTCAAATAAGTTTGAAAGCAGTACTTCATTAAAGATTTGTTGGTAATTGACTCGAAATATAAGCTTCTTAGAGTATTCTGGAGTAATTGAGTATAAATCTTCTTGTCATATGTTTGTGACTAAACTTTGGTTGGTATATATATTTTGAATCATAGATGCACTTCATTTGCCATTTGAGTTGGTGCTTATATGGTTGTTTGAAAAGAAATGTATTTGAGTCCGTTTTGCCAAAATCTATTTATTATTTGTTAGTTTGCTTAACTCATGTTCTTGAAACCTACCGAGAGTCATTGTTCGAAGTTATTTTTAAAGTGTATCTAATGAATCAATGAATCATTGTTAGCGACGTTCTGAAAATTCCAGCATGTTTTACTTAAAGTTCGGGTGCGAAATAAAACTTCAAAGTCTTGTTAAGTGACATAGCTTTCCTAGTCTGAGTGAAGTCAAAGCGAGTCTACTCTTCCGTTGCTATCACGTTTCGTTCCTCGTTACCGAAGCATGTTTAGAATCTATTTGATTTGATGTGTTAAAGCAGTTCTGAGTCAATCTACATTGGGTCTGCCTACAGGTTTGCTCGATTTTTGTTCATTATAAGTGTGTTTTGCAAACAAACTGAATGTGAAAGTGTTTGTTGTGCTTGGTAGGATCACCATATGAAATTTTCATATCTATGACTAGGACCTCAATAATTTTTACATCAAATTTTGCCGAATATTATGTTTTGCGTTGTTTGCATACTATGTGTTCGTCATAATCTGATAAAGTTGTAAACGTGAATCAAGTCTTTGTAAAATGAGTCATTTTACTTGAATTCAGAACATGAAATGGATCCCATGAGTCTTGGCTGAGTAAAAGAAGTCCTCTATTTAGTTCTAGTTTTTCTGAAATTATTTGTGTGATGGGAAGTCATCTATCCATTAGTTAAGTCGTCATTTCTTGTTGTGAATAAGCATAACCGCACACGCAAGGGAGACAAAATTATGGTGTCTTGTTTGATCTTAATTCTGTTGATTGTTTGTTTCTCCCAAATTACCATGTCTAGAATAGTTTCTTCATGAAAAGATGTTCTGAATACATCTTCATGAATAGTAGCGTGAGGATTGGATTTTTGAGCATGTAATCTTGTCTTTGTTAGCTTGAGTAGATGTAACTATTTGAAATTGATTCTATGGGATTGTGGCCTCACTGGTAGGTTTAAATGGAAGTTTTAAAACTCTTATCATATTTCAATCCACTGTTGATTTTGTCGTATTACTTATCTTTCCTTTTATTTGTTTGTTTGCTTCCCGTTTGGATATTTATTTGCTCTTCACTTTATTTGGTGGCATGTTTGTGTAGCCTTTGGGAAATTGAGAAAAATACCAAAGCCCATAAGATATTTATCTGTTCACATATTGTAGAGTTGGGGTCGGTCTGATAAAATTGAAAAGATGAATTGAAATTTTTTTTTATTTAGTCCTTTTTTAATTTTGTTTGCTTTATTTTACTATATTATCCGCTATAGCATGTTTAGGCCGACCACGCTTGGGTAGGCAAACTTTTAGGGCGTTTATATTTTAATTTTTTTCGAGGTGAGAGGTTGCCCCTTTAGTTAATTAATTTATCCGGGGAATACCCCGAAGAACTTGTAAATATTTTGAAGGCTGTGACGAACATCGTGGAGGAAGTATAGTGTAGGTTAGCTTCGGATTTTGATTTTTATTTTGTTTTTTAATTTATATTATATTATTTTTTTATTAGATGGTGACAACTTCGAGCCTCTTTTGTGTTTTTTTTGCTTTTGTGTTTCTACCGCAATATAAATATTTCTAAAAGCCAACTTGATCATGTATGCAACCACACTAGTTACGGGACTTAGGGAATGCCTAACACCTTCTCCCCGAGTCAAATGAACCCCCTTATCTATAATCTCTGGTGCAGTCAGTTTTAAGAGTTAAATGTGTTCTTGAAGGGAAATGCTTATTTTAAAAAATTAAAAATGATGACCCGACACATCAAAACTAAATATTAGGTGGTGACTCTGAAAAATCCTTCGAAACACAATACTTTGTCACTTTCTAATTGAAACACTTTGAGCTTTAAAAATCCTTTTATTTATTCTAAAGAGGGTTAGTGTGGTGAAAAAAGGTGTGTGACAGCTTTGGCGACTCTGATGGGGAGTTACAGGTTCGATCTGGTAATATGAACTTGTCGGTATTTTAGAATATTCGGTTGAGGTTCTTATGTTTTATTTTTTGCTTTATCTGTTTTTTATTTTGTTTATGTCGCATTATTATTTTCAAGTTGTTTATGTGTTTACAGTTTTTCCTTTATGTGTTTACTGCTTTATAATTGTCATCATTTGCATAACCATGGATCTTCTTTCTACAACAAGTCTTTCGGAGTACGTTTGAGCGTACATGGCTTTTTTGTGAGTCACCCGTGTCTTTGGGGGAGAGGGGGTGACGTCGGAGCGTGGATTGGGCGGACAGCTAGAGCAGCCGCCATCGACCATGTACTGCCCCGAATTGCCTTGTCTAGTGAAACCCAAACGTAAGTCAGCCTTTAGGGCATGCTTATTTGCATCTTGTCATTTAGACCTAGTAGAGCTTGGTCCAAGGTACCGTATCCCGTTGTAGGAGGCCTTTCCAATTATGTCAGAGCAGGCCTGCTGCCCGAAAAGACATTTAGTCATCCCTATCTGCTACATGCTACATTTGTTTAGGATAAATGGGTCATTTGGTGGACCGATGAGAGAAAAAAGAGGGTGAAATAAAATGAAGCAGGTAGGGCCCATTCACATTTTTCTTTCATGATTTTCCTAAAAATTAAAAAAAAAAAAAAAAAAAAAAGTTCGAAAAGATTTTATATTTTTCATTGTTGAGCCCCCTTTTTTTCCCTCCTCACGGAGGGAGAATTGGGTTTATGACATTTTGGGTATGGGGCAACTCGTTCCTTTTGGGAACTGGGTTTCGTATTTTTCGAAGAGTCATCACCTAATGATTTATGGTCTCTTAGGACACCTTACAGGGTTCAACTATAACTATGCTTTGATAACCAGAGACATGGCTGCTTTGAAATTATCCCAGGGGGAAGGTGTTAGGCACCCCTCAGGATCCAGTAGTGTGGTTCCCGGCTAGACAATTATTGTAAATTCAGCAAATAGACAAGTAAACAAATAAGGCTCAAGTAAGAGGGGATTTTAATACACAAATGCTTGGGAGTAAACAAAGTACGGAAGAGCAATTATAAAAGGCTGATTTTTCGAAAAAAGGAATCAAAATATCTGTTTAAGACAAAGAAAGAAAGGGAAAGAGGGTCCTAGGTTTAATTATAATATGGATCACATCAATGCAATACCCGATAATCACTCCTCAAGAGAGGGGCTACACGTGATATTAGCGCACCGGTCATCATATCCATATCTACCATTTCCCTCCCTATTTAAGTTACTAAAGCGCGGATTGGTCTCGATTACTATTGCATGCTATTACCCGTCCCATTCCTATCAGTCCCGTAGGTACTTAGGACTAATATTCCTAAATGGAAGGGATATTAGGTTGATTGGTTTCAAAGGATAAAAATCTAAGCGACATACAAAACCAGATATCGCATATTGGGAAAGCATATAAACAGATACAATCAAATACAGCTCCTTGAACATAAGCACATAACTAGCATGACTTACACATACTTTTTAGGGACTGATTGAAATACTAAAGTCGAGGGGAGTCTGATTCAGAGCCAGATTCATCAGATACCTCATATAAGAAGCCCAAATCAAGTCTGCCTGCTGGTTGGAGCAGTTACTAATTAACATAGGCAAATTCAGTTTTATTGATGTTATTACCTAAGGCTTGCCTAAGTGTTTAAACGGAGTCCTATAGGTATGATATCTACTTTAATTCAGAAAGCATCAAAACAATAACGAATTGCTTGAGATCCTATAGGCATGCTTGCTAAACCTCATTAAGTAAGGGAATTAGATTGTTTAAAACTGATTCAAAACAGACTGATTTTAAAACGGACCAGTTTCAAGTTCTGCAGGTGATGGTATCTATCATTGCTGATTTAAACCCTATGAATATGATATCTACAATGAATGTAAATGAAGCAAATCAAATTTATTTAAGAATCCATATAGGCATAATTTCTATATGTTATTGATTTCAGCATTACGAACATGACATTTATTTTCAGTTGTTTAGAACCTAAAACATGATATCTAAGTGGCATGCAGAATTTAAATATGTCCTATAGGTAGGTTATCTAGGCATGACATTGACCACGAAGAAATTGAGACAAACCCTATAGTCATGGTGTCTAAGATGCAGAATTGAACACAAAGAATTTAAAACAGTCCTATAGGCATGCTTTCTACCTTTGAGCATACATGATCACCCAATGCTTTTTACTAGCCAATCACAAATGTTTATTACAATTTATTACAAACCAAAAATATTGAATTACAAAAAGAAAGAAAGAAAGAAAAAACTACAACCATAGGAAAGCCTGATTTGACTTCTTATCTTAGATATGCAAGGAACCGTATCATTGCCAATGCCATTGATTTCAAAGCCTTTCTCAGACGTGGGTGTATCAGAGTTTCCTAAGGGCCTCAATAGGACCCTGGGCAGTGCTCACACCCAAGTTACACAAGCAAAATAAAGATGAGTGCAGTATAGAAATGCCAGTCGTCATGTGTCCAAGTTCAGAGGGAGATCATGCGGTCCCAAGGCAAGGCTCACATGAGGGGGTAGAACTTAAGTTCTAAGAATATAGTGAGAGTGCAGGAACAGAGTTTTAAGGGCTGAGGGAAAGGGTGATGGGAGACAGCCATTAACATTTTAGGGAATCAATAACTTCACAAAAGGGGGTAGGGGATTGGGAATCCATTGCAAGCAGCTTATACACTTAGGCATGGGTTAACTTTGGGCATGGACAACAATAAGAAGTGCAGACATGCCTGTAAATCAACCAGAACACACAACAGATAAGAGAACATGGAGGTTGTGATCCCAAAGGGAACAAGTTTGGGTCATGAACAGTAATGTTCAATGTTATCATGCCCCAAACAAACCACAGATACCAACTATATTAAGGATAGGGATTAAAAGTCCACAAGCTATAATAAATAACAAAAGCATTTATTCAGACAAAAGGGTAGAACATAGCATGCATTAACAATGGAACTATTTAAATACAAACAGAAGACAAACTGGAAGGAAAGAAACAGTAAAGAAACATGTTGTTGTTGATGCTGAAAAATCAATCAGAATATATCAGTTAAAGAAGCAAAATGCAGTAGAGAAATTAAGCACGACTTCAAAGTATATCCTTGGCTTTCAGCTAGCTAAGCAGACAGTAGAACAAGTAGTAATAAGCAAGAGAGAGTTTTTCTTTTTGAGTGTAAGTGTATGTTCAGAACCAAAAAAGTTCGAATTTGCGTTAATGGGAGAGTATGTATATATAGTAGTTCGAAACTAGGTAAAATAAGGCATGAATCATAATAGTATAGTAATTATGAAACTCAGAATCAATTAGAGCAAAATCAGTATAAGCACTCCCATAATTTAAGGGATTAGTTCAAACGGTAATGACAAGTAACAAATAAGGAAAAAAATCAATGTACGACCAACAAGGAAAGATTTCAAATTCAGTAAGTATGGGGTAAACAATTAGGGCTAAGTTCAGAAAACTCTAATTAAGGGGACAGTCAGTAAGAGTCAAGAACCAATGTGTAAAAGGTACAAAAATCAATCAAATTGAGAAGATAGGGTAGGAATCGAAGGTTTAAAGGAAGGTGTTCAAATCTAACCCAAAAACAAGGAATTTAGAATCAATCAAAGAGAAAGTCACGAGTCATTATTTAGCATATAAATAGAGCAGGATAAGAATAACCAGACATAGCAAGCAAAGAGGCAAGTCTTGAATAGTCAAGATGAGCACAAAGTACATAGAGGTGATATAAGTTAGGCTAAAAACTCTGTAGGAACATATTCGATCCAAGATAGTCACAGAAACGCAAATAAGAAACGATTAGTCATGCTAATATACAGAACCAAATGAGGAGACCTAGAAAATTAGGGCTTTCAACATAGACATTTAAAGATGTGATAAACTCATAGAATCATTAAAAGTAATACAAGAAATAGAAGTTTAAACACAAAGAATCAGTTAAATAAAGTTTTAAAAGAAGTTTCGAAACCCTAAATTTTTAGAAAAAGGTGAAAAACACTTGAAATCAACGATTCTTGTAAAAGAGTTTCAAGGACAGTGTAAAACATTAAAGGAACAGACTCAAATCTTTTTGGATCTGTATGGATCTAGGAGATATAGGCAGAAATTGGGGTTTCAGAGGAAACCCATACAGAGATAAAAGAACCTGTCTAGAATCCCAAAGATCTTAACCAATACAACGTGATTTTGCTCGAAATCATACTGGAGTAGCCAATAACAGACAAGTGAAAGACACTAGATGCAAGTTGGCATGGCCCTGGGGAGAAGGCAAGCATGGCATGAGAGAAGCCATTGGAGGCTTAGGAGTCGATGAGAAGTCACCAGAGATGACAAGAGAAAAGAGGTCGGCGGTTGAAGGGCTAAGGTTTGGTTGAGAGTTACTGAGAGAGGAGAGGATCTTAAGGCAGCGGATTCTGGGAAATGATTAGGGTTGGGGGGTGGTTTAGGATTAAAAAAGGCAAGAATCAATACGGGTCGTTGATCTGAAAGATCAACGGCCATGATTTAATTGATTTTGGGTTGGGTAGGTGTGTTTAGGGTTTGGTTCGGGTTAATTGGGTATGAAATTGGGCTGGGGAATGGGTTCAATTTAGGCTACAACTGAAAGCCAAATCTGGCTATAATTTAAATAGCCACTTTTCCATATTTTAATTTATAAAAACAATAAAATAATTTCTGAGAACAAATTAAAAGTATTAAAAAGATCTATAATTTATAATTATAAACTTAAAAATATTGGGCTTGATTTTTATGAATATAAACGTAATGAGATATTAAAAAAGGCTAATATTGCAATTATATGCAATTTAGCTTCAAAAATACTAAATAAATTTGTAAAAATATGAAAAAATTTACTTGGCTATATTTTAGCATAAATATAAGAATCCAATAAATGAATCATAAAAATAATAATTTTGGCAATTATTATTGGATTTTAAGGGATAAAATAGGGCGATAAATTGATTTAAAAATCTTTAAAAATTAAGAAAAAATAATAAAATATTTGGATATACTTATATATGAATGCATATGCTATTTTGAAAGTATTTTTTCTATTAAAAATATATTTAAAAAATTGGGTATCAATATTCATCATTTTTCAAAAAAGATAAAAATATGTTTTCTCCAAAATTAGTTGTTTTGTTTTCAAATTCTATCTCATGTCCAATTTTTCCGAACTACACATACCTTATTCTCGTCTTTTGGGGTGGGATACATAGGTAACCCATATATGGTTCGGTCTTCCTAGTGAGTCTTAAATTCTTGGCTTGGGTGGTCGTAGCCAAATCTTGCATGTCTAGCCACTTTTGGCCACATCGGTCATTTTGCAAAATAGGAATATTTTTGCAAAGTAATTTTTTGAAACGTGTCCCGAGAGTCTGTAATCCACAATCAACTTTCTCCTAACTTTAAGGTCCGTCCTTGTTGAATTTGCATGTCTAGCCACTCTTGGGCCACATCGGTCATCTTTGCAAATATGATCATTTTTGCAAAAGCAATTCAGTGGCCCATGACTATAATCTTGAGTCCACTACTAGGTGTCATACTAGTTTAAGGCCCATTCCAGCTGAATTTGAATGTCTAGCCACTCCTATCGGCCGTTTTTGCAAAGTGAGGTTATTATCGCAAAGTAATTTTGGAGACCTGAATCCTAAAAGGTTGGGGGCTACATAGGCCCTCGAGATGTGTTTTCCATGTCTTAGAGTTCATCCGAATTGAGTTTTCACTTCTAGTCACCTTTGATCACGTAGGCCATTTTGCAACAATAGCCGCAGCCATGTCTTGCGTGTGTCAGATAGGAATATATCAATATCACATAGTGTCTTGAGTCTCTGACTCTGTTCGGACTTATTCCTTTCAATATGTATGGATCCACTCACTAGGGCTAGAGTGTCAATGATGGTCAAAGTCCTTAGGAGGCTAGTAAATTGGTGGAACATGTTCACATTACTCGAGCAGCATAACTTGATGGATAAATTAGGGACTCTTATTTCTTTAATAGACATTACCCCTCATCCCAGCCTCGTAGAGGCAATCTTGACATTTTGGGACCTACAAGGGATGGTATTTAAGTTTGGGATCTTGAGATGACACCCATATTAGGTGAGATAGCCAGGTTGACTTGCTTGCCATATCTAGACAAGGAGTTGATTTACACAAGGGCTCATTCAAGCACAAAGTTCCTTAAGATCATAGAGATGGATTTAGATAGTCATATGGGATGTCTGGATCAAATTTGGGTGCCTTTGGACTTTTTGTTTGAGAGGTTTGCCCGTCCTACTGGGTATGAGACCTTCATAGATGAGTTTTCCATATCATATGATTCTTGGAAGAAGTGACATCCTATGGTCTTTACTATAGCATTGTTGGGTCTCTTAGTATTCTCTTTGGAGGGTAGACACATTAGCACATGCCTGGGGTCAGTAGCCTTTGCACTTTTCCATGATAAACACGGTAGTAAGGTCACCCTGGTTCCGACAATTTTTGTAGAAATTTAACGTGCTTTGACCAGGATTCGAGAAGGCGAGAGGTTCTTTGAGGGTAGAAACTTGTTGCTGCAGCTGTGATTAATAGAGAACCTACATCCCGCCACTCTGCTTGAGAATGTGATTGATCGTTGCTTGAGAGATCGAGTGAAGTACATCGAGCATAGGATGACATTCGATAAGTTTTCCTTACCACTCAGAGTTCAGGCTTGTATTGATTATTTGGGATATTTGTTCGTGCATATGCGTATAAATGTCATATAATGCATAGGTATATGCGTATATAACATTATCAAGCCTCTGAGAACATCCCATCATATCATCTCGGCCTCTATGGGCGAAATTATCATCGTATACCAGCTGATCAGGTGGTGGTGTGTATATAACACCATAACCTTTCCCCATACCCCATATAAATATAATATACGCGTATATAACTCCATCTAGTCATGGGTCAATGTGCATATATAAATAAATACGATATTGTGGTCATACCTTTGGATTGATTTGGACGTGATCTTAGCAGGATCTTGCGTGCAAGACTTCTTTGTATTGATCGGACTTTGGTGTACTAGGGCATACCCCTTGCTAGAGTAATGCATCAGTTAGAAAGGAAACAAGAGGTCCCCTACATCCCTGATTCTCGTGACTTCATTATGGATATTGACACTATGGCTCACGGGGAGGTCAACATTCAGACGTATTGGCACCATGCAACGAAAATGGGTAGAAACACTTTAGTAGATGACCCACATTCACCTTGGTATACCCATGAGTATTTCATATGGCTACAGTCTACTCAGCGGGGAGTTAGCAGGCCATTGCCCCGATGTGTTAGAGGAATATTTGATGAGGAGGCCACCTCACAGATATATCTTAGAAATTTGATAGATCGATTTACCCTGGTGGAGGAGGCCTACGCAGCAAAGAGGGTCGGGGTTCGAGCTACATTTCAATCCTTGAGATCACAATTAGCAAAGGCAGCCTTCCAGATGCAGTCTTCCAGATGCAGGGCGCACATTCCTCAATTCTCATTCCTAGCTTCGAGGTGTCATTACAAGGTATAGTACAGAGTTTAGATTTGACTGGATTGACGGGTTCCTCTGGATCCTCATCAGAACCATTGCATCCAGGAGCTGCTAGAGGAAGCTTTTTATTTATATGTTTTGAGTCGGTTTTATGTTGTCTTTTACATTTATGTCTTTTCCAGTAGTATTGAGTCTTTTAGGTGGTGTCAGAGCCTATCGTAGTCTAGTTGAGTTTGTCGAGTTTTGTTATGTACTTCCTATTTTGTGTTTGAAAATTGAAAAAATTTATAAATGAAAAATCCAAAATGATTTTTGTTCATAAATTTTCCCGAACTACGCTTGGTCTGATTCATGTGGAACATGATGCGTAGGCAACGTATATCGGGTTTGGTTGAATTATTTTCAAAATTAAAAAAAGGAAGATGAAGCTGTGGGATGTGAGAAGTGAGAGGAAAGAAAAAGAATAACAAGCAAAAAGAAAAAGAGTGGAAAGAAAATAATGTAAACCAAGGAGCGTTAAAGAGAAGATAAAAGAGGAAAGCTGGAACGAGCAAATCGGAATGATGCCATATGACCTTGCGACCCTCAATGTCATTTTAGAACCATTAATTGATGCTAGGTGCATTGCACGTAATGTGATACTATTATCTGATAAATGCCCTAACGCTAACATGTTGGTTTTGCTTTGTTCTTCTCTGTTACCTTTATTATACATTCAGGAAGGTGGTTAGTTTGTTTGCATGCTGGCGAGTCATCCATACAACACTAGGTCAAAGTGCAAGGCAGTCATGGCTAGCATAGAATTGGACACGGGTGTTGTTGACTCATCGAGGGAGATTATGGAGTCGGAATCTGAGTTGAAAGATGAGGTCCAAAGGCTGCAACAGCATATGGCAGAGATGTATCAGGCGTAGATTAGGGGGCACCCTCCACCCTCATTTCCTACTCACTAAAATGAAAACCCGACAACTACCCCACCACTATCACAAGCCTAGATTCCCACTACCGTTGATCTTCCCCTCAACACGCATCAGGCTTTACCCCTTGCCACAACTACCATGGCACCTCATCCCAACCTTTACATGCTCGACTAGACAAAACAACCTCATATCCCACTCCAACATCCAACCCTATTTTTGTAAATCCTCTACAAGCTACCCTCTACTGATCTTCTAGTGACCTCGTATTCAAAGTACTAGATGCCCAATACTATGCTCCAGAACCTACTTTCAAGGCCCTGGATCCTTATTGTTATGCCCCGCACTTTGAGTCATATTGAAACCGAGAAGCCCACTAAGAGCGTGGAACAAGATGAGATATTCAGGAAGGTGAAGAGTTTAAAGCAATCCTTGAAGAACATGCAAGGGATAGGAAACCAAGTAAGTGTGGCTTACAAGGACTTGTGCTTGTTTCCTGACATCCAACTGCTCGTCGGGTTTAAGATGCTAAAGTTTGATCTATACGACAGACATGGGGATCTTGTGGCTCATTTGAGAGGTTATTGCAGTAAGATGAGAGGCGTCGGTGGGAAGGATGCGCTATTAATGGCCTATTTCAGTCAGAGTTTGAGTGGGGCAGCCTTGGAATGGTACACCCGCCAAGATGCTTGCAGGTGGTATACCTGGGACGATATGGCTCATGCCTTTGCCGGGAACTTTTAGTACAATATAGACATTGTCCCGGATTGCCTATCCCTGACCACGGTAGAAAAGAAGTCCAATTAAAGCTTTATGGAATACAAGTTTAGATGGAGAGAACAAGCTACACGGGTCAATCCTCCGATGGAAGAAGACGAGATGGTCAAGTACTTTCTTCAAGCCCTAGAGCCTACTTACTTTGGCCACTTGATCTCAGCCACAGGTAAGCCCTTTAATGATGTGGTAAATATGGGAGAAATGGTGGAAGAGGGACTCAAGTCAAGCAAGATCATGAGCTACTCCACTATAAAAGCAACCACTCTGGCAATCCAAAATGACACAGGAAGTTTTTAGGCAAAAAGAAGAAGGATGACGTTGCTATGGTTGTCTTTGGACCATGGCGTGGACCAAGAGGTTTGCCTCACCAGTACACTCAGCCTTGACCCCAACCCTAAGCCTACACCCAAGTTGTATATAATCGACCTCAACATTATTTCCCACCACAAGATCCTCAATACCCAGCCAGACTTCCCCAATACCATATTCATCATGCACGATCATATGCTAAACCCTCTTCTTACCCGTAATGGCGTGCTCCAACTCCACAAAATTCTTATCTACCCCCATAACGCTATCAAAACCCTACTGGTCCGAACTTTTGACCATGGCCGGAGTATAGGAGAGAAAGGTAGCAGTGGAAATAAACCTTCACCCTTCTTGGAGAGTCCTATGCCAGTTTGTTTCAAAGGTTGAGACAATTAGACCTGTTGAAGCCGATTGAGACAAAGATACCAAATCCACCCCCGAAGAACCTTGATTATTATTTAAGGTGCACATATTGTTCTAATGCCCCAGGGCACGACACAGAGAAGTGTTTTCATTTGAAGAGGGCAATCCAAGAGCTTATTGATACAAATGAAATTGTAGTCTAGAGCCCGGATGCGCCAAACATCAACAAAAATCCTTTACCAGCCCATGCAGAGACACACATGATTGAAATAGTTCGTAAGGATGGAGAGTTCAGGAATTCTTCCAAGTCTATCATGATGATTTGAGCTAGTGAAGGCAGTTAAGTTAAAGTTCTAGATTTAACAAAAGCAATTCCCATGATAGTGAAGGGGTGACGGAGAAATTAGGCATGCTCAATATGAAGCCACCTGTGCTGGTTGTGAAAGGGCCTTCGAAGGATGTTGGGGAAAGTCAGGAAAAGCCGAAAGTGGTTGTGCCTGGGATCCCGAGCAAGCCTGTCGTAGTCTTGAAAGGGGCTCCTATTACTCCTGTTGTTATTAAGCTAGTGACACAGTTGCAAGTGGTTGATACAAAGGCTGTTCCTTGGAATTACAAAAAGTGATAGTGACATATAAAGGGAAAGAAGTGGAGGAAGAAGTCAATGAAACTGGAGGACTGACTCGTCTAGAAGATGTTTTACCCTAGAAGAATTAAGGAAGCTCAAGCCATTCAACGATAGCCAAATCCCAGTAAAGAAGCCGATCACTAAAGAAGAGGCTGAAGAATTCCTAAAAAAGATGAAAGTGCATGACTATTCCTTTGTGGAGCAATTAAGGAAAACACCAGCTCAAATCTCTCTTTCGTCTTTATTGATATATTCAGATGAACACCGCAAAGCCCTGATGAAGATTTTGAATGAGGCACATATTCCAATAAGATAACAGCGAATCATTTGGAAAATATTGATAACAAGATTTTCAAAGCAAACAGGATCAATTTCTTAGATGATGAACTTCCTATGGAGAGTTCACTCTTTATCTCATGGTGAGTTGCGAGGATTCTATTGTTTCGAGGGTATTGGTTGTTAACAGCTCTAGTGCAAATATTTTCCCTTTGTCTAATCTACAAAAGTTGAAGATTGGCACTGAAAGAATCCATATGAACAGTGTATATGTTCAAGGCTTTGATGGGGGAGGGAAAGATTCTATCGGTGATATAATGCTTGAATTGTTGATAAGGCTAGTTTAGTTCACTATAAATTCCAAGTGCTAGATGTGGCTGTCTCCTACGACTTTTTATTGGGCAGGCCCTAGATACACGAGGCTAAAGCAGTCCCATCTTCTCTACATCAAATGGTAAAGTTCGAGTGGGATAGACAGGAAATAGTTGTGCACGGTAATGAGGACATATCTGCTTATAATGACACATATGTTCCATTATTGAAGCAAAAGATGATAAAGGACCTTAGGTCTACCAAACTTTCAAAATAGTTTATGTTGAGAAGATCCTTGAGGGAGAATGCATTCTAGGTCCGAAGCTATCCTCTACGTTTGTCATGGTAGCAAACGAAATGATGAATAATGGTTTTGTGCCGGGTAAAGGTCTGGGTTCATCTCTAAAGGGTATTGTGTATCAGTGTGCCCATGTAAAAATCTTGGTACATTTGATTTGGGATTCACGCCCGCAGAAAAGGACATAAAAAGGGCTAAAAATCTGAAACAAAAGGTATGGTCGCTCCCCAAGCCTGTCCCACACATCTCCAAGTCTTTTTTCAAGCCAGGGGTCACCAAACATCCAATATCATCAGTCCCAAAACCTGTAGTTGATGTTGATAAAGAGCCGACCAAGAGGTTTCAAAGTCTGTTTGCTGAGGTTAATATGGTGGAAATTGGGAAGGTTCTAGTAATGCAGATGCATAGCTCGTTGTGCCAAATGTGAAGCTTAGCAATTGGGAAACTACTCCTCTCCCCGCCTGGAAGGAGTTTTGGTAGTTTGCTTTGTTTTCCTTTCTGTTATCTGGGTTATTATAGGGTTGTATTCCAGGTTATTATTATTTTGCTTGTTTTGATGTTCAAATCCTTCTATCCTTTTATTTTTAACGAAATTCAATTTCCCGTTTTCCATTATTCCTAATAGTGTTTCATTTTTCTTTTACTTTATACAGTTGTCTTTATGCTAGTTCTAATGAAGTGACATGCATGAGGAATTTTTAGCCAAATCTTAAAAGCTAGTCTAATAATGATCCAAGAAGTAGAATATGATGAAGAAACAACATTTGAGGAAATAAGTAAAGAACTAAAACATTTTAAAGAAAAACCAAAACCTGATTTGAATGAAACTGAAGAAATCAATTTAGGAGATCAAGACAATGTCAGGGAAACTAAGATAAGTGTGCATCTGCAACCGTAAGTCAAGGAAGAAATAATCAAAATACTATTTGAGTACAAAGATGTCTTTGCATGGTCATATGACGATATGCCAGGCTTGAGCACTGATTTGGTAGTTCATAAATTGCCAACTAATCCTGCATTCCCTCCTGTTAAGCAAAAGTTAAGAAAGTTCAAGACTGACATGAGTGTGAAGATTAAAGAAGAAATCACAAAGTAACTTGGAGCAAAGCTCATTCGGGTCACTCAATATCCTACTTGGTTAGCTAATATTGCGCCAGTACCAAAGAAGGATGGTAAGACCAGGGTATGTGTTGATTCTCGTGATCTTAACAGGGCAAACCCAAAAGGATGATTTTCAATTGCCAAACATCCACACCCTTATCGATAATTGTGCCAAGCACGAGATTGGGTCTTTTGTAGATAGCTATGCGGGATATCACCAGATCCTAATGGATGAAGAAGATGCAGAAAAGACAGCGTTCATCATGCCATGGGAAACATATTTCTACCGGGTAATTCTATTTGGTTTGAAGAATGTTGGGGCAACTTACATGAGAGCGATGACTACCATATTTCATGACATGATACATAGGGAGATTGAGGTTTATGTAGATGATTTGATCAATAAGTCAAAGAAGCAGTCCGACCATGTTAAGGATTTGAGAAAGTTTTTCTAAAGGCTCCGCAAGTATAACCTCTGGCTCAATCCAGCAAAATGTGCATTTAGGGTCCCGTCCGGGAAATTATTGGGATTCGTGGTTAGTTGACGTGGTATTGAGTTGGATCCGTCAAAGATCAAGGCCATCCAGGAGTTACCCGCCCAAGGATAAAACCGATGTGATGAGCTTTCTCGGAAGGCTAAAGTACATCAACAAGTTTATTACTCAACTCACGATGACCTGTGAGCGCATCTTTAGGTTGCTGAAGAAGAATGTTGCGGTCAAGTGGACTGACGAGTTTCAAGAAGCATTTGATAAGATCAAGAGGTACCTATCAAACCCATTTGTGCTGGTCCCACCAGAGCCTGGGAGACCTTTAATCTTGTATTTGACAGTCCTGGATAATTCTTTTGGTTGCGTACTAGGTCAACACGACATCACAGGCTAGAAAGAGCAAGAAATTTATTATCTCAGCAAGAAGTTCACTCCTTATAAGGTTAAGTATACTCTTCTTGAAAGGACATGTTGCGCCCTAACTTGGGTGGCATAAACTTTAAGAATTATCTTTCGTCCTACACTACTTACCTCATTTCTAACATAGATCCTCTAAAGTATATCTTTTAGGAGCCTATGCCCACAGGAAGACTGCGAAGTGGTAGATTTTAATCACAAAGTTTGATATCATATATGTGATCTGGACCGCGATGAAAGCCCAAGCCTTGGCTGACCACTTGGTCAAGAATCCAGTGGATGAAGAATATGAGCCACTGAAGACTTATTTTCCTGATGAAGAAGTGTTATATGTTGATGAGGTTGATCTTAATGAGAATCCAGGCTAGAAAATTTTCTTTGATGGAGATGTTAACATGAAAGGTGTCGGAATATGAGCTGTACTCATTTCTGAAATAAGGCAACACTACCCTATAATAGCCCAGCTTCGATTTGATTGCACTAACAACATGGCTAAGTATGAATCATGCATTCTGGGTTTGAGGTTGGATGTAGACATGGGAGTTTAAGAATATTGGTTCTGGGGGATTCAGATTTGTTGGTTCACCAGATTCAGGGAGAATGGGAAACTCAGACTTGAAGCTCGTACCGTATCGATAGTGTTTGCACGATCTTTCCCAACGGTTTAGGTCAGTAGAATTCATGCATATTCCCAGAATTCATAATGATATTGCCAAAGCCTTGGCTACTCTGGCATCAATGTTACACTATCCGGATAAGACTTACATCGACCTTCTGCATATCTAAGTTCGTGATCAACATGCTTATTGTAATGTGATTGAAGAAGAACTTGATGGTGAACCTTGGTTCCATGATATTAAGGAATACATCAAGGCCGAGGTATATCCAGTACATGCCACAGGTGATCAAAAGAAGACCATTCGACGTCTGGATAATGGGTTTTTCTTAAGTGGGGAATCTGTACAATTTCAAGTCCGTGATCAAGAAAGTAGTGATAGATTTTGTTCATTCAAATATCATTTGCCACTTCGGAATTTCCAAGATAATCATCACAGGCAATACTGCTAATCTCAACAGTCACCTAAGGAAAGAGGTATGCCAACAGTTCAAGATTATGCATCAAAACTTCACTTCATATCGTCCCAAGGCAAATGGAGTTGTTGAGGTTGCTAACAAAAAGAAGATACTACATAAAATGGTGCAAGGTTTTAGACAATGGCATGAAAAGTTGCTTTTTGCTTTACTGGGTTATCACATTGTTGTTTGCACGACAGTAGGTGTAACTCCTTATTTGCTAGTATATGGAGCTGAGGTAGTTATACCTACAGAAGTTAAGATTCCATCCCTTCGGATCGTTGCGGAAGTTGAAATTGATGTTGATGAGTGGGTCAAAACCCGGCTAGAGCAGCTGAGTTTGATTGATAGAAAAGACTGGCAACTGTGTGTCATGGTCAGTTGTATTATAAGAGAATGGCAAGAGCATATAATAAGAAGGTCCGTCCCCAAACATTTGACATGTGCCAGCTGGTATTGAAGCACATCTTTCCACATCAGGCGGAAGCTAAAGGCAAGTTCGCCCCAAACTGGCAGGGGCCGTTCATTGTGACAAGAGTGTTGCCCAATGGTGCTTTGTATTTAACAGACACTGAAGGCAGATGTGTGGATATGTCTATCAATTCTAATGCAGTCAAGAGATATTCTGTATGATTTCTTTGCTTATCTTCAATTGCATTACTTGTATTTGGTATGTTCAAAGTTGGAATGACGAAGGCATTTTATTCTGCTACCCAAACACGTTCATCCTTTGTTATCCCTTTTGAGCCTTATTTACTTTCTTTCATACCCCTCTTTTGGATTCAGAAGTAGATTTAGAAAATAGAAAAAAAAGAAAAAAAAAGAAGAAAAAGAAGGGAAAAAATGGAAAACAAAAGAACAAAAAAACTAATTGTAGTCCAAACTCAAAGAAACTGGGGCAAAAGTTTTAGTTGCAAAAGATCTAATTCCAAAAGTTGTTATTTTGAACCCTTTTATTTTTAGTTGTTTCGAGCCTTCATGTCACCTTTTCTTTCTGTCACGACCTAACTTCCCCTTCGTTTGGGTATCGTGATGGCACCTAGTCTTAGGACTAGGTAAGCCTAACATTAATTGAAACAACAATTTTATTTAGATAACATCTAACAATTTGAAATAGAAATCTCTTTAAAATCTACAATTCCCAAAACCGACGGTACAAGTCATAAGCTCTACGGAGTTCGCTATAACTTCTAAATACAACTATATGGAAATAAGTACAATAGTATGAATACAAAATAGGAAGGTGACTACAAAGCCTGCAAACACAGCAGCAGGGTTACCTTGAGTCTCCTTGGCAAGAATTCACACAGCTACTAACGATCAATACCTGGATCTATACAAAAAATATACAAAAGTGTAGTATGAGCATACCACAGTGGTGCCCAGTAAGTATCAAGACTAACCTCGGTAGAGTAGTGGCGAGGAACAGTTAAGACACCCACTGGTCTAATAAACAGAGCAAGTAGAAGTGTAGGAACAACAGAATACAATATATCTACATAAAGACTACGCAATATGGATGACAATATAGTAATTGCAATAAGAAAGGAGCAACAAGTATCAGCGGAATACCATAAAAAGGACACAGAAGAGTTGATGGAAACACAACCTAAATCTGAAATAACAAATACAACAAGGACAAGTAGTAACTCAGCAACTACGACCTCTTTCATATCAGGTTTTAGTCAAGAAACTCCATGAGGTACCGAACCTCGGACAAATCACAACTTACGGGTCTCAATACCTGAACTATAACACTTGGCATCCTGTGCCATCATAACACCTCATAACCGCACTAACGACTCACGTGCCAATAGAGCCATTTTTACAAAAAGGCAAGTAGCAAGGGAGTGCATCTATACTAAACAATATCAAGAAAACCTCTTATTCAAAAAGAGTACTTAACTACGTGTATGCATGTGCATGTGTCCTAACATAGTCAATACTAGCAAATAAGTATAAGGAAAAGAACGGACATTACCACTACACAAATATCAACAACAAGAATGCCCCAGGCCATCACAAATACCTGACATAGCCCACCTTGTCTCGCCACGTGAGCAATAGTAAAGTAAATGCCCGCCTTATCTCGCCACACGTGCATAATAATGCTCCCACCTTGTCTCGCCACATGCACAACCCCCATATATATATATATATATATATATATATATATATATATATATATATATATATATATATATATATATATATATATATATATGTATATA
>MU735385.1:33170-50103 GCA_026770625.1 Nicotiana glauca
TATATATATATATATATATATATATATATATATATATATATATATATATATATATATATATATATATATAGCCTTATCACGCTGCATGTGCAAATACCAATAGTAATAAAAGCACGGCAGAAACCTCGTGCAACCTCATAAAAACCACACGACGGAAACCTCGTGCATCACAATATCAACAACCGCACAGCAGAAAACTCGTGCATCATCACAACACGTACAACAACAACAATGACGATAGTGCAAAGTACGACAAGTAAATCTACTCAAGAACTTTAAATCACAAAGAAATGGTAAAACCAGTTCACAAGTAATAACCACAATAAAGAATGCTAGGAGTAAAGAGAACGGCTCAATAAGGGAAAACTAAGATGTAGCAACGATCCCACAATATACAATTCAATAACAAGGGAGCTAACACTAGTCAAATAATTTCAAATAAAGACAAGTCATCTAAGATATAGGATATCTAAGCTTCTTTTAAGGTGGAACAATTTACAAAGGATATTCAACAATTCAATTAAGGATAAGCAGCGGAAAGATAATCCGTAACCTCAATTAAGACTAAACAATTGTAGGATAAGATAATAATAATTCCAAATAAAGATAGCA
The DNA here is from genome assembly GCA_026770625.1 of Nicotiana glauca. Classification (NCBI taxonomy): domain Eukaryota; kingdom Viridiplantae; phylum Streptophyta; class Magnoliopsida; order Solanales; family Solanaceae; genus Nicotiana; species Nicotiana glauca. The sequence continues at coordinate 33,783 of MU735385.1, forward strand.
GTTATGAAAAGATAGCATGACAATAGAAGAGGTAAATGTCCAGTTAAGTCAAATAAGATTCAAATAGGCAATAAGAGTGAATCCTAAAGCAATTAATTCTAATTTAAGCATGTAGAGGTGAAACTAGTAAATAGGAACTCAGTCGTATCAAGAACCACTTCATACACAGCGAATATAACGACCTAAGAACCCTAAAGGCCAATTTTCCACAAATAAGTTCGAGTATGCACTCCTCACCTCGCGTACACGGACTACAATCAACATAGAAGACTCAAATCCTAAGAGAAAATCCCCCACACAAGGTTAGGCAAGATAGTTACCTCGAAAAGACAAACTGATACTCAAAATGAACTTCTTTGGTGAAATGAACTCCGGACAGATCAATCTAACCAAATAACTTCAAAGCACAAACAAAACTTATAAGAAACTATTCTGGATCATAAAGTCTCAATCTTTATCAAATCTAAAAATTGGTCCAAAAGTCGACCCTCGGGCCCGCACCTCAGAACCTGACAAATTTCACAAAACCTCAACACCCATTTTTATATGATTTCAACCGTATAAATATTATCAAATTCCGATACCATTTCGTCCCTCAAATCACGATTTTTCATTTTGAAAACTTTCTTCAAAAACCACCATTTTCCTCAACTCAAAACAAAAATTAAATGATAAAAACAAAGATAAAATAATGGAATATATTAAATACTAGGTGAAGAACACTTACCCAACATATTTGCTTTAAAAACCCGACAAAAAATCGCCCAAAATCGAGCTCTACAAGTCAAAATATGATGAAAATGGCCTAACTATCAATTTAGAAAACTTATATTCTGCCCAGACCTGAAATCATCGCGAACGCGGAGAAAGGGATGTTTTCGCGAAGGAGAAAACTTAAAGCAGCCAGGAAGTGCTTCACGAACATGAGAACCTACGCGAACGCGTAGGAAATCACGTGTCACGACCCAATTCCATTAAAGGTCGTGATGGCGCCCAACACCGTTGTTAGCCAAAACAACAATGATCAACTAGTGATTTCCCATTTTAGATAAATTTGTCAGCAATGGCTTTTTCCTTATTTTAAAAAGATTTAAGAGTTTTCAGCTTTAACATAAATAAATGGAAGCAATCAGTACAAATCATAATCATGTGAGCAAACCAAAATCATAAGTCTACTAAAATGTGTGCCAAGACCTGGTGTCACAAGTATGTGGGAAATCTAGTAGAATACACAAAAGAAATGTTAGCCTACTGTCCGGAAGGAAATAGATAGAAAATAAAGCATAAGAGAGACTCCAGCTGCTGCAGGACAGCTCAAAAGTGCAGCTTACCGAGAAGTCTCAAGCTGGGGAATCAATCTACGCGCCGTACTAGTGGCCAGATGCACCTGCCTCAAATCGTGTACAATTAAGTACAGTGGTGTAGCATGAGTACATAAAAATATGTATCCAGTAAGTATCTTGTCTAACCTCGAAGAAGTAGTGACGAGGGGTCGACTCCGACACTTACTAGGACCAACAATATAATAATATGAAGTACCCAATTTAAATCATGATGTATGTAGATAACAATAAACTCAGAACAAGAATAATAACTGGAAAAATCCTTCCATCATATTTAAGAAATCAAGGCACTTTCTTCATTTAAAACAAATATCCTTTCAAGCAACAAATTATACAAACTATAAAGAGATCCGGTTTCAAAAAAAGTATACTATTAGGATGCCCTCGTTCGGCGATCATTCAACGGACTACTTTTGCGATGTCTGTCACATAAAGAAGCTCAGCAAGCCCACACACAACTACCACCGAGTACGTTCAGCCCGATCCAACATAAATGTAAAATGTGCACTACCGAGGGTCGAACGGCGCAAAACATAGATGCATCTATTCACCCCGCTCGCAAATCATACATGCAACGCGGTCAAATATAAATTTAAGGAAATACTCCGCTCACGGATCATGCGTGCAATGCGGTCGAGTATAATTTTGTCATTGAAATCGTATTCCTTTCTTGATCTTTTAAAAATGAAGACAATTCAACTTAAAGCCTTTAAATCCTTCGAAATCCTCAACTTAATTCATGCTGTTACAATTAGCACGTATAATCAAATAATAGTGTTCACAGAGCATGCTGTAAACCTAAACTGCCCGAACATAACAGAAATAGTAACTACGTAGGACTCTCATCACTTCGTGCGTACGTAGCTCCCATAAATAATCACATATTAATTAAGTTCACCTATGTGGAAATTTCTCTCTTACAAGGTTAGAAAAGAGACTTACCTCGCCTCAAAGCCTACTTCCAAACTCAAGAATGTTCTCAAACCCTCAAATCGGAGACGAACAATCCAAAACTATTCAAATAGTATAAAACCCAATCATTATTAAGTTCAAAAGTTCATATTCTAACTATTAAAGTGATTATCCAACCCCAAAAGTAAGATTCCTAAAATTCATCCCTGGGCCCACGTGCCCGGATTCCAGAAAATTTCGAAGGAATGTTACCTATAATCTTAGGAACATAAATATATGATTTTCACTAAGTTCCATAACCATTTTTGTGGTAAAGCTCCATTTTTATCAAAACCCTAGGTTTTTCCTCCAAACCCATGGTTTTCACTAATTTTTACATGTTAATCTACTCATAATCTAAGTATTTAACTCATATATGGTATAAATTACTTATCTCCAAAAACCTAGATGAAAATTCCTCTCAAGAAGCTCAAAAATCGCCCAAGAATGGAGTGAAAATGAGTCAAAAATGCCTAAGCCCCATATTAAATGAAGTGCACTACCTCCAGCTTTTCCGCACCTGCGATCACGCTTCTGCGAAAATGTGCTGGGTTGGCTGGTGTTGCACCTATGGTCATAGGGCCGCATCTGCGGTCCCGCTTCTGCGGAAGGAGGGTCGTACCTACGAAGCCTGGCCTGCCCCTCTTGGACCACTTCTACGTATCATGGCTCGCACCTGCGACTGACCAAACGTAGGTGCGGTTATGATAGATCTGGTGCACTTAGCTGTGGTTCCAAATTCTCAACTTGGTCCGAGCCTTGTCCGATTGGCACTCGGGGCCCCCAGGGCCCCGCCCGAACATACCAATAAATTTGAAATCATAAAATGGACTCGCTCAAACTCTCGGGATGCCCGAAAAAATATTGAAACTAAGAATCGCACCGTAAACCAATTGAATCAAACTTGAGAACTTCAAGTTCTTCAATTTACCTCTTATGCGCCGAAACGTACTTATACTACTCGGAATGACACCAAATTTTGAGCAAAGTCTTAAATGACATTACATAACTATTCCTAATCTTAGAATTCCTTTTGGACCTCGATATTACCAAAACCCGTACCAAACCAAATTTAAAGAACTTCTAAAACCTTCAAGAACCAACTTTCACTATTAGGCATCAAAACGCTCCCAGGTCATCCAAAACCCGATTCAAAAATAATCCCAAGTCCGAAATCATCCTATAAAACTATTGGGACTTCAAATCCCGATTTCGAGGTTGTTTATCCAAAATGTTGACCGAAGTCAAATTTGGCCTTTTAAGCCAACCTTAAGGAACCAAGTGTTCCGATTTCAATCCAAACTCTTCCAAATACCAAATCAACCATCCCCGTAAATCATAAATCAGTAAAACCAAGTACGGGAAGTCTTATTTAGGGAAACAAGGTTCTAGAAAGCAAAACGACCAGTCGGGTCGTTACATTCTCCACCTTTTAAACAAATGTTTGCCCTCGAACGGGTTTAGATTCATACCTGAAGTGCTAAATAAATGTGGGTATCTGCTCTGCATGTCCTCATCAGACTCCCAGGTTGCCTCCTCGGCTGGTTGGACCCTCCACTGGACCTTTACCGCAAAAATCCTCTTGGATCTCAACTGGCGATCCCCTCTAGCAATTGTAGCAAATAGCTCTTGCTCTTAACCCAAGCTCTCATCTGGCTGAATAGCACTAAAGTCTAACATATGAGACAAGTCGGCGTGATATCTGGAGCATAGACACGTGAAAAACTGGATGAACCCTGATAGGCTGGGAGGTAAAGCAAGCTCATAAGCAACCTCCTCAACTCGCCTCAACACCTCAAATGGGCCTATAAATCTTGGGCTCAACTTGCCCTTCTTTTCGAATCTCATAATACCCTTCATCTGCGAGACTTTCAAGAGAACCTTCTCGTAGACCATAAATGATACATCACGCGCCTTCTGATCCGCGTAGCTCTTCTGTCTGGACTATGTTATGCCCAGTCGCTCCTGGATCAACTTTACCTTAAGGCATCCTTTACCAAATCAGTACCATATAACTTAGCCTCGTCGGGTTTTGAACCACCCCGATGGGAGAAAGATATTACCGACCTTATAAAGCCTAAAATGGAGCCATTTTGATACTGGTCTGATAATTGTTGTTGTAAGAAAACTCGGCCAAAGGCAAGAACTAATCCCAGTGTCCCCCAAAGTAAATCACACATTCTCTTAGCATGTCTTCCAATATCTGAATTGTCCACTCTAATTTCCCATCGGTCTTTGGATGAAATGTTGTGCTGAGCTGTACATGGGTCCCCAACTCACTCTGTATGGCTCTCCAGAAATGTGAAGTAAATAGAGGGCCTCTATCTGACATGATGGAAACAGGCATACCATGCAACCGAACTATCTCCCGAATATAAATCTAGGCCAACCTCTTTGAAGTATATGTAGTCACAACCGGAATGAAGTGTGCCGACTTGGTCAACCTGTCGACAAAGACCCAAACTGCATCAAACTTCCGCAAGGCCCGCACAACCCAATTACGAAGTCCATAGTAATGAGCTCCCATTTCCACTCAGGTATAGTCATCTGCTGAAGTAGGCCACCTGGACTCTAGTGCTCATACTTAACCTGCTGACAATTCAAGCACCTAGCCACATACTCAACTATGTCTTACTTCATCCACCGCCACCAGTAATGTTGTCTAAAGTCACGATATATCTTCGTAGCATCTGGATGAATAGAATACCAAGAACTGTGTAGCTCCTCTAGAATCCTCTCCCTCAAGCCATCGACATTAGGAACACATAGGCGACCCTGGAGTCATAGAACACCATCCTCGCCAATAGAAACCTCCTTGGCACCACCCTGTAGTACCGTCTCTCTGAGAATTGCCAAATGCGAATCTTCAAACTACCGAGCCTTGATCTGCCCCAATAATGAAGATCGGGCAACACCACATGCGAGAACTCGGTTGGGATTTGAAATGTCCAACCTTACAAGTCTATTAGCCAAGCCAAGCTACCCATGCTCTCTGCCTTCCTGCTTAAGTCATCCGCGACCACATTTGCCTTGCCCGGATGATAAAGGATGGTGATGTCATAATCCTTCAGTAGCTCAAGCCACCTATGCTACCTCAAATTGAGATCCCTTTTGCTTGAACAAATATTATAGGTTGCGATGATCAGTATAAACCTCACATATCTTCCCATACAGCTAATGCCTCAATATCTTAAGAGCATGAATAATCATAGCTAACTCTAGGTCATGCGCAGGGTAATTCTTCTCATGAATCTTCACCTGACGTGAAGCATACGCAATAATACGCCCCTCTTTCATCAATACACAACCCAAGCCAACGCGTTAAGCATCACAATATACCGTATACATCCCCAAATCAGAAGGTAACACTAGAACCGGTGTTGTAGTCAAAGCTGTCTTGAGCTTCTGAAAGCTCACCTCACAATCATCGGACCAACGGAACTAAGCACCCTTCTAGGTCAATCTAGTCAAAGGTGTTGCAACGGATGAAAATCCATGCACAAACCGGCGATAATAACCTACTAACCCCAGGAAACTCCTGATCTCAGTCACCAAAGTGAGACATGGCCAACTCTGAACTACCTCAATGTTCTTGGGATCCACATTAATAAACTATCCTGATACAAGGTGCCCTAAGAATTCCATAGATTCTGGCCAAAACTCGCACGTGGAGAACTTAGCATATAGCTTCTGTTCTCACAATGATTGAAGCACAACTTCAAATGCTGCTCGTGCTCCCCCAGGCTACGTGAGTAAATCAAGATGTCATCAATGAAGACAATAACAAAGGAATCAATATAAGGTCTGAACACCCGATTCATCGAATCCATAATACGAGAAACTCATAATGGCCATATCTAGTACGAAAAGCAGTCTTGAAACATCTGAGTCTCGAATCTTCAACTGATGATACCATGATCTCAAGTCGATCTTAGAAAACACCCTAGCACCCTGCAACTGGTCAAACAAATCATTGATACGCGGCAACACATACTTGTTCTTGATGGTAACTTTGTTCAACTAGCAGAAATCAATACACATCCGCATAGTCCCATCTTTCTTCTTCACAAACAACATTGATGCACCCGAAGGTGATACACTTTGTCTCACAAACCCCTTTGCTAACAACTCCTGAAGCTGCTCCTTTAACTCCTTTAACTTTTTCGGAGCCATACGGTACGGTGGGATAGGTATAGGCTAGGTACTTAGAGCCAAATCAATATAGGAATTAATATCACAATCCAGTGGCATGCCTAGAAAATCAGAAGGGAACACATCGGCAAATTCCTGGACTACTGGTACTGAATCAATCATCGAAGATTCTGCGGTGGTGTCCCGAACATAAGCTAGATAAGCCAAACAACCCTTATCAACCATATGTCGAGCCTTCAGAATTGAGATAACCCGACTAGATGTACTAATGGAGGAACCCTTCCACTCCAATCTCGGCAACTCTGGCATCGCTATGGTAACAGTCTTGGCATGACAATCAAGGATCGCGTGATATGGGAATAACCAGTCCATGCCTAGGATGACCTCAAAGTTAATCATATCAAGTAATAGAAGGTCTGGTCTAGCCTCGTAACCACAGAACATGACCACATACGAATGGTATATCCAATCCACAACTACAAAATTGCCCATAGGAGTGGACACATAAATAGGAGTACCCAAGGACTCACGAGGAATATCCAAAAAATGTAACATATATGAATAGGTAGACCCTGGATCAAATAACACTGAAGCATCCCTACTACAGACAGAAATAATACATGTGATCACGATATCTGAGGCCACTACATCTAGTATGGCCGAAAAAGCATAGAATCTAGCTGGACGCTGGTGATCTAGCCTCCACCTGACTGAACAATAGTTGGCTGACCTCCCCCTTCCTGGCCTCCACCTCTAGGGTAGCCCCTCCTAGCCTGTCCCCCACTTCTGGGCGATCGGGCGACTGGTACTATAATCATGGGCTGACGACCCTGTTGTACTGCTTTGCCCCGAAGTCTGGGGCAGGTCCTCTTCATGTAAACCGGATCTCCACACTCGTAACAACCTCTTGGTACCATAGACTGTTATCCCAAACTCTGACCATGATGGCCTGAATACCCACTTAAAGAACCTTGAATGGCTGGTGGGCGGTAAGAACTCTCCAGCATATCGCTGAAATAGGGTCGCGCTGGAGCATCGCAAGGAGGTGGTGGTGGTGCTGGATATGTGGGCCTGCTACTCTGACCCCTCCCAAACTAACCTCTTCCCCTAGCCATGGCACCTCTAAACTCTCCAAAGCATCGGGTCCTCTTATCCTGCTGCATCTGCTCTCTAACCCTCTGATGGTAGCCCTCAATCCTCCAAGCAATCTCCACCACTAGCTAATAATCAGTACCCATCTCAACCTCTCGGGCCATGCTATCCCGAATATCGGGGTGCAATCCTGCAACAAATCTCCGCACGCTCTCTGCATCTGTAGGAAGTATCATAAGTGCATGGCGAGACAACTCGGAAATCTCACCTTATAATCGGTCACAGACATCTGACCTGCTCAAGCTGCTCAAACTGACACCGCAACTCTTCCCTATAAGAAGGTAGACATGTCTAATAGAAGCCGTGTAAATTGGTCCCAAGTCATAGGAGGAGAACCCACTGGCCTGTCGAGAAGATAAGACTGCCACCATCTGCGGGTCCTGCCATCCAACTGGAAAGTAGTAAAATCCACCCCATGTGACTCTAATATCCTCATGTTGTGCAGTCTATCCCTGCACCTATTAATGAAGTCCTGAGGGTCCTCATATCGCTCACCTCCAAAGACAGGAGGGTGTAGCCTAGTCCATCTTTCTAAGAGCTTCTGCGGCTCGCCGGTTGCAGCTGGTCTAGGCTTAGGTACAACCACTGCAACTGGCTGGGCCCCGCCCATAAGTAGTGTACCAGGAGTCTGATATACTACAGTTGCATGCCTAGTAGCTTGAGCAGTATGGTTCAATGCTCCCCCTCCCGCCTGAGATATGGCTGGGTCTGCTGGAAATAAACCGGCTTGAGTCATGGTGTCCATGAACCGCATCATACGGCCTAAGACCTCCTAAAAGCCCAGTACCATCATGAATTCTACCGGGGCTGGCTCTAGGACAGGTACCTCGCCCTACTCCTCCATGACGGGATCCTCCACTAGATTCGCTGGTGGTGCTACTGGGGCAGCTCTAGGATGCCCTCGTCCCCTACCTCAGGCCGGTGCCCTCTCCCGGCCATTGCCTCGGCCTCTAGCGATGGGGGGAGTATCTTCTCCCAGGTCTGGAACGTCCGTCGTATGCGTCCTCACCATATGTGAGATAATAGAAGAAGAAAATTTAGTATACCATCAACTGCATGATAGGAGATGAATAAAGAGTAGTTTCCTAACACCTATAGCCTCTAGAAGATAAGTATAGACGTCTCCGTACCGATCCCAAGACTCTACTAGGCCTACCCATAACTTGTGAGACCTACGTGAACCTAGTGTTCTAATACCATGTTGTCACGACCCAATTCCATTATAGGTCGTGATGGCGCCTAACACCATTGTTAGGCAAGCCAACACTGATCAACTAGTGATTTCCCGTTTTAGTTAAATTTGTAAACAATTGCTTTTTTGTTATTTTAAAAAGATTTAGAGTTTGCAGCTTTAATATAAATAAATAGAAGCAATCAGTATGATCGTAATCATGTGAACAAACCAAAATCATAAGTTTATTAATGTGTGTGCCATGACCCGGTGTCACAAGTATGTGGGCAATCTAGTACAATATAAAACAAATGCTAGCCTACTGTCCAGAAGGAAATAGACAGAAAATAAAGCATAAGAGAGACTCCGGCTGCTGCAGGACAGCTCAAAAGGGCAGCTCACCGGGAAGTCTCAAGCTAGGGAATCAATCTACGCGCCGGACTAGTGGCCAGACGCACCTGTCTCAAATCTTGTACTATCAAGTACAGAAGTGTAGCATGAGTACATAAAAATATGTACCCAGTAAGTATCTGGTCTAACCTCGAAGAAGTAGTGACGAAGGGTCGAATCAGACACTTACTAGGGCCAATAATATAATAATATGAAGTACCCAATTTAAATCATGATGTATATAGATAACAATAAACTAAGAACAAGAATAATAACAGGAGAAATCCTTCCACCATATTTAAGAAATCAGGGAACTTTCTTCATTTAAAACAAATGACCTTTCAAGCAATAAATTATACAAACTATAAAGAGCTCAAGTTCTATTATCACACATAAATACCACCGAGGACGTTCGGCCCAATCCAACATAAATGTAAATTGTGCACTGCCGAGGGTCGAACGACGCAAACCATAGATGTATCTATTCACCCTGCTCGTGAATGATACATGCGACACATTCAAACATAAATTTAAGGAAATACCCCGCTCGCGGATCATGTGTGCGACGCAGTCAAGTATAATTTTGTCATTGAAATCATAGTCCTTTCTTGATTTTTTTAGAAATGAAGAAAATTCAACTTGAAGCCTTTAAATCCTTAGAAATCCTTAATTCCTTTTATTACAATTAGAACGTATAATCTAATAATGGTGTCCACATAGCATGGTGTAAACCTAAAACTATCTGGATATAATAGAAATAGTAGCTACGTACGGACTCTATCCATTTCGTGCGTATGTAGCCGCCCACAAATAATCACATATTAATTAAGTTCACCTATGGGGAAATTTCCCTCTTAGAAGGTTAGAAAAGAGACTTACCTTGCATCAAAGCCTACTTCCAAACTCAAGAATGCACTCAAACTCACAAATCGGAGCCGAACAATCCAAAACTATTCAAATAGTGTAAAAACCAATCATTATAAGTTCAAAAGCTCATATTCTAACTATTAAAGTCAGAGGGCCGCATCTGTGGTCCCACTTCTGTGGAAGGAGGGCCGCACCTGCGAAGCCTGGCCTCCCTCTCTTGGACCGCTTCTGCGCATCATGGCTCGCACCTGCGGCTGATCAATCACAAGTGCGGTTATGACAGATCTGGTGCACTCAGCTATGGTTCCAAATTCTTAACTTGGTCCGAGCCTCCTCCGATTCGCCCTCGAGGCCTCGGGACCCCTCCCTAACATACCAATAAGATTGGAATCATAAAACAAACTCGCTCGAAACGAAACAACATTAAAACTAAGAATAACACCCTAAAACCAATTGAATCAAACTTAAGAACCTCAAGTTCTTCAATTTACCTCCCATGGCCGAAACGTACCTATACTACTCGGAATGACACCAAACTTTGTGTGCAAGTCTTAAATGACATTACAGTACTATTCCCTATCTCGGAATTCTGTTTGGACCTCCAAATCACCAAAACCCGCTCAAAACCAAATTTAAAGAACTAAAAACCTTCAAGAACCAACTTTCACTATTAGGCGTCAAAACACTCTCGGGTCATCCAAAACCCGATTCGAACATACTCCAGAGTCCGAAATCATCATACGAACCCATTGGGACCTTCAAATCCCGATTCCGAGGAGATTTAGTCAAAATATTGGCCGAAGTCATACTTGGCCTTTTAAGCCAACCTTAAGAAACCAAGTGTTCCAATTTCAATCCATACTCCTACAGATCCCGAACCATCCATCCCCGCAAGACATAAATCAGTAAAAGCAAATACGAGAAGTCTTATTTAGGGAATAGAGTTCTAGAAAGAAAAATGACCAGTTGGGTTGTTACATCATGCGAACGCAAAGAGTAACGACCACAAGTGCTCAGGGCCTAGTTTCTACTACGCGAATGCGGAATAGAGGAAACAAACGCGATGAAGGAAATGTGCAAAGCTATGTGATCGCGAGGCATACTACATGAACAAGAAGAAGGCAATTGAGGCGATCAGTAGAGACACTTTGCGAACGCGAAAGAGCTTCGCTATCGCAAAGAAGGACATCAGACACCAGAGCCAACAGTTCAAAAATAAGGGAAAGTGACCCGTAGACCACCGAAAACACATCTGAGGCCCCCCGGATCCCGTCTAAACATACAAACAGGTTCAATAACCTAACACGGACTTGATTGAGGTCTCAAATCACATCAAACAATGCGAAAAATATAAATCGTTCCATGAATCAATCTTATGAACTTCCAAATCTTCCAACTTCTAAAACTCGTGCCGAAACCTATCAATTCAACCCAGAATGAAGCCAAATTTTGCAGACAAGTCCCAAAACATAATGAAACTGTTCCAAATCTCGGAATGGCATTCCAAACCCAAACTCACAAATTCAACTATGGGTCAAACTTCTCCATTTTCAAAACTTCAACTTCTCCAACTTCCGTCGAAATGCCTAAAATTACCCTACCGACCTCCAAATCCAAATTTGGACGCAAGCATACGTCCAAAATTATCATATGAAACTGCTGACATCATCCAAAACTCATTCCGGAGCCGTTTATTCAAAAGTTTAACTCCGGTCAAATTGTCACGGGTTAAGTTTCCAAAACTAGAATCCTTCTTCCAATTCGACTCAGAATCATTTGGTAACTGAATTCAACCATGCACGCAAGTCGATATACATAATATGAAGCTATTCAAGACCTTACGCTACCGAACGGATCTTAAATTCTCAAAATGACCGGGCGGGTCATTAAACTTTCTAACCCTATCCAAAAGCCTGACGATCCAAAGAATGACCTTCCGATCAATCTTTGAGGATGCCAAGTCAAGAAAGATAGAGGTATGATTTTCTTATATCATGGTAAAACTTCATGAGCATAAGGAAAAATAAATAAAATGAGATTCTTATTGGTGAAAACCCTCACGGGCACCATAAGGCGATGGTGAATTGAGGGAACAATTTAAAATAAGAGACTCTATGTGTGTGGGTTCTACTTAGGAGTTTGACATGTTGGTCTTGGACTCAAACACACTTCAAAGAACAAGCATAAAATAGTGTGCATGACGAAAATTATACCAGGCAATCACTATTGTCCTTAGCCCCACGGTGGGCGCCAAACTATTTACCCGTAAAATCGGATAACAATTGAACTTATAAGTAGTTTTAAGGATATGTGATCTCACTTGGCACAAATTGATGAATGTAAGAATTAATAATAGAAATTAACAGTAAAATAAAACAAACCAATATGGTGAACAACTGTGGCCCTTATTTTTTGGAGTTTAATGACAAAAAATGAATTGAGTTCGATTTCCTTTCCTTATTCTTCTCAAAGCACAAAATATTCCAATCTCTATTCTTACTTGCTCACAAAAACAAAATGGCCAAAACATCTAAAATCGTTCTGCAAAAAAGAAACTTCTCAAGTTCGGGCAAAGGAGGTTGCCGAGCGTGCCAAGTGTCAGTCTCGGGTGGAGACCCTAGAATAAACCCATGCTCAGGGGTTTTAATCTTTTGACTAAGATTGATGGACCCCGAATTACCATTTGAACTGGAGTTTGAGTAGCTCTTAGGCTTAACAGTCGAGTGAGGATTTGCTCAAACTCAAGTAAAATTAACCCTTAGCCTTTATAGATAGTCCCCGAGTGAGAGTTTGCTCGAACTCGGGTTAAGATTGCCCTTGGGATTTTATGATCGAGTTGCTCGAACTCGAAGTGAAGTTAGCCTTTAGGATTTATAGTTGAGTGAGGATTCACTCGAACTCGAAATAAATTTAGCCCTTAGGCTTTATAGTTGAGTGAGAATTTGCTCGAACTCGAATTAAAGTTAGCCCTTAGGCATTATAGATCGTCCCCGAGTGAGAGTTTGCTCGAACTCGGGTTAAGATAGCCCTTGGGTTTTTACGATAGAGTGAGGACTTGCTCGAACTCGAAGTGAAGTTATCCCTTAGGCTTTATAGTCGAGTGAGGATTTGCTCGAACTCGAAGTAAAGTTAGCCCTTAGGCTTTATAGATAGTCCCCAAGTGAGAGTTTGCTCATACTCGGGTTAAGATAGCCCTTGGGATTTTATGATCGAGTGAGGAATTGTTCGAACTCGAAATTGAAGTAGCCCTTAGGCCTTTGTATTTGTTACGGATTTCGGACGTCTCCGATCCACGTTAATTTGGCCGTAGCCTCTTTAGTTCGGAACTTGCCCATTGGGCTTATTTTCTATTTCACCTTGAGCTTCCCGAAGTGTTAGTCCCCAAGCGGGGTGGCCTTGGCCTGTAAAATCGAGGTTCGCCTTTAAGGTCTTATGGTATCGAAATTTTAGTAGCTCGATTTTGTTTGTTTTTTGGACGGCATTCCTCAAGCGTGGGGTTAGTTGTTCGAACTTCCGTCATGATTGGTCCTTAAGCCTGTTTATACAATAGATCAAGAGTATGAAGTAGGAAATTTTTCTAAGGGCATGAGATATCAGCAAGGAAAAATACTCCTCACAATAGATGAATATATATGCGTGCATGTTTGATGTTAGGGTTCGAGTAACCTATATGAGCACGATTCATTTGACTATTTGACCCTTAACAATTTTCCTATCGAGACCCCGATGTCACGAAGTAATTTCCTTGCAACAAAGTAGACATTCGAGGGTAATGCCCCCAGTACTCGAGGCTTGTTGTAGGGAACCTCGGATACTGTTGAATTGCTCTAAGTTAGCACGAACAATGGTTGCCTCATTAAAAACCTCGCCGGAAAAACGCATTTGGGACAAAAACATATCTAAGGGAAAAAGAGTGCAATGCTCGCTTTAAGATCCAAAGCTTCGTGCCGATCCTAGTCGATAGCCAGCAAGTGTTGGTCGAGAAAAATAGAAAGAATTGGAATAGGGTCGTACCTTCATTCAGATTTTGGATATTTAACATGATCTTCCTCAGCATCAAGCCCCCGTGAATTTTGACCTCGATCATTTCTCCTCTCATTTTGTACGAAGCTTTGCCCAGACCCGCTGCATCTACGGTCTCTGTTGTACGGTTGATATCGATCTCTATTTGATCTATACTCTCGATCAATGTCCCTTTTGATCCTATCTATGGACCTGCTAGGATAAACGAACCTCGAAAGAGTCCCTAGTTTACAATATTCGACTGATATCGATTACGTACATCAGCCCAAGCGACAATCGGGTACTCGATTAAACTTTGCTTCAACTACTATGAAGCTATGGAACTCCGAGTGTTGAGAACTTGACTGAAAGCTTGAATAACCCAGTCATCAGTGACCGAAGGCAAATTCATTCTCTCTGCTTGGAACCGAGATACGAATTCCCTGATCATCTCGTTATCTTTCTTCCTTACCTTGAAAAGGTCCGACTTGCTCATTGCAACTTTAATGGCTTCGGCATGTACCTTTACAAAAGAATCTGCAAGCTAGAAAATGAATTAATAGAATTAGGGGGGTAAGTTATGATACCATATTAAGGTAACCTTTGATAGAATCTCCCTGAACTTCTTCCGCAGTTTGGATCCAATTTCGTCATATTCCAAACCATTCCCTTTGATGGCGCACGTATACGAGGTGCGTGTTCATTTGGATCGGTTGTCCTATTATACTTGGGAATCTCGGGCATATGTAACTTCTTGGGGATTCGCTTCAGAGCCGCGCTAGGGGGAAGGGTCTTTGCACGAACTTTTTAGAATCTAGTCCTTCCAATATCGATGGTGCCCCTGGAATTTGATCAACTCGGGAGTTGTACGCTTCTACCCTTTTGTCGTTTCCCTCAATCTTCTTCTTCCCTGATTCGATCTGTTTTGTGAGTTATTTAAGCATCTTCATAATAGCGGAGTCAGTCCTCGATTCGTTCTCATTTGGCCTCCCCGGAACTAGTTCTGCTCTATGAACAACTTTTAGTGAGGGTTCAGGCTCGATCCTGCTTGGTGCTCAGTTCTGATTTTAGAGTTGTGTTATTACAGCTTGTTGATTCTGCAACATTTCGAATATCATTCGAAGGCTAATCCCTCCTTCTTCACCGCTCTGTGCTTTCTGATCGATTGTTCGAGCATCTCTGCGGACGCTATTTTCAGGATCGACGCCCAAATTCCCATTAATGGAAATATGGGAGCTAACGTCGATTGGGTCCATGGTCGAAATTCCATCGAGGTTGACTGGGGTTACTCCGTTTCCTGGGGCCACTATGTTTTCGTTCTTGCCATGAAGACCAAGGCCATTATCTATGTGTGTAGGTGCTACTTGGGAGTTTGACATGTTGGTCCTGGAATCAAAGATACTTCAAAGTACAAACGTAAAATAGTGTGTGTGACGAAAATTATACCAGACAATCACTATTATTCTTAGCCCCACGGTGGGAGGCAAACTGTTTACCCTTAAAATCGGATAACAATTAAACATAAGTGATTTTAAGGATATGTGATCTCACTTGGCACAAATTGATGAATGAAAGAATTAATAATAGAAATTAAGAGTAAAATAAAGCAAACCAATGTGATGAACAATTGTGGCCCTCAAGATAAATCACCTTTGAAGCAACTAAATATGCTATTGAAAAAGTATGAACTCGAATAGTAAAGCTTAAGAGAATATAAGAGAGAAAGATGTAGTATATTGCTTGATTATTAGTCAATGTGTCCACCCCCTTACAAGATGATTGTGACCCTTTATATAAAGTAGAGGAATCCTATTTATGGTATACACTACTAGAAATCCGCCTAAAAGCGACCAAAAAAAGCGACCAGAGTTGGTCGCTTTTAGGCTAAAAGGCAACCAAAAAGCGACCAAACGGACCTGGTAGCTATATTGATGGTCTCTTTTATTTAGGGACCACAGTTGGTCGCTAATTAGCGACCAACTTTGGTCTCTAATTAGCGACCAACTTTGGTCTCTAAGCTAAATGGACCAAATATTCCGGATATTGACTATAGAGACCAACTTTGGTCGCTTTATTAATTTAATAATATAAATTTGGCGACCAAAGTTGGTCTCTAAATATAAAATACCTATTTTATTTATTTATTGTTAATCATTAAAAAGCGACCAAATTTGGTCTCTAATCCAAATATTATATTTTAAAATCTAGAAACTAGAGACCAAGGTTGGTCGCTTTTTTATTCAATTATTTATTTATTTTATTAAACTAGCGACCAACTTTGGTCCCTAAATAC
>MU735385.1:54922-69196 GCA_026770625.1 Nicotiana glauca
ATCTATATTCGATACAGTATTACCTAATACACTTATACTCAGTGCATAATATAGCGTAAGTATATATATAAGCTATATTCGATAGAGTTTTACCTAATACACTTATATTTAGTGCATAGTATAGCGTAAGTATATATATTATACATATATAAGCTATATTCGATATAATATTACCTAATAGACTTATACTCAGTGCATAGTATAACGTAAGCGTGTATATATATATATATATATATATATATATGGTCGCTATTTATTCAAGAATTTAGTTTAGCGACCAAAGTTGGTCGCTATATTTAAATCATATTCAATTATATTTCATATAATATTTAAATTAATAATATAATTATTAAAATTGTATAATCGAGTCTCATTTAAGCGACCAAAGTTGGTCGTTATCTGTCTACCCTTTAAGTAGCGACCAACGTTGGTCGCCATTTTTATATTATATATATTTATATTTTATAGTTTTTTTAAATAATAATATAGTTATTAAAATTTTATAGGTGGGTCCCACTTTAGCGACCAACATTGTTCGCTAATCTCAGTAAACGTTTGACCAAGCAAGTCTGACCAATCCAGTCAACATTTTGACTAATATTGCGACCAAGTAGCGACCAACCTTGGTCGCTATTTTGTTTCTTTTATTTATTTTATTATTCTCGCTAGTTTAGTGACCAACTTTGGTCGTTTTTTCCCACAGACCAACTTTGGTCGCTAAGTTTTGGTCGCTTTTTTACGAAATTCTAGTAGTTATAATTCTAATCACAGAAGTAAATACCATGATGGAATAAATAACCGATCCTGACTTGATATGTGCCGAGATCTCCGCCAAAATCCTTGCTCGATCATGGATATCTCGGCTTTCTGTTATTCGACCTGGCAGGCTTCTTTCGATCACGCTCGATTTCTTTCTTACTTCGGTCTCGACCACGGCTGGTCTCGATCATGATTGCCACTGATCCACGAGCTTACCAATCCATATCTATACCATGACCCGATATAACCGAGACCGAACCTAGATCTTCCACCCCGATTTCGGTCAGTCATACAAAAAGTAGGCAAACCCGATTTTGACCGTATACAATACTATAAATCATAATAAGTTAACAGTTCAAATGATTTAAAAGACATGTGAAAGAATTGCGATCAAAAAAGGATTCAGTTGACTCTCGAAATCCAAATGCCATCACATAAGTTCGGACGGAAGAAATATATATACATTATGAAAAAAAGTATACCCATTTACACAGTATAATTGTGGTTCCGCCACTATGTGGAATGATAACTGAAAATCAAGGTTCAGGAGAACGGCTAGTTCAAGAGAAAACTAAATAGTAGGTATACGGACTATTCTGAGTCTATCAAGCAAGACATACTCTATTATCTGCTATACTATAATGTACGTTTAGCGTACATTTGCAAATACGGGACGTATACACATTTTGATGTATAAAATATAGAAAGTATTGATTGGTTCAACTGTTGTTTAAGAAAGATAGATTTAGAAAATGTGTTGGAAATGCGTAAAGTGTATAACATGGATGTATGCATGTATCTATATATTTGTGTGCGTGTGTGTTGGGGGTTGAGGGTTGGGGGGGGGGGGGGGAGTAGGTTGAAACATGAATATCAAATAGTACTTTGTTTATGCCCGTGTAATTTTAGAGGCGAAGTCAAGATTTGAAGTTTGTAGGTTTGAGGTTCTGTCTTTTTAAGTTACTGGATTCTAAATAAATAATTTATTTATATTCAATAAATTTTTTAAGATGAATACAGAATTTGGACAAAAACTACTACGTTCAGCCGAATCCATAGACGAAGAGCTAGCCCCGCCCTTGTGTACTCTCCAAAGGAGAGTTTAGCTTGTAACATATGGATTCAAACAAACGCAGTAGGTTTTGTCCGACTGTATAGATAAATTAAGAAATTTATTAAATCTTTATAAATATTTTATTATGAAACTAATGATTATTGTATAGTAATTTGTGGTTAATGTAAAAACTCAAAAACATCAAATTCTAAATCTGCCTCTGTACTGTCAATTTGTAACGATGTGGACTCAAGCAAGATTCTAATACATGCATATATTCACCCTTGCATTATGTGTTCCTAAAACAAGCAGCAACGAAATGAAATCTTACTAAAGTAGCTTTGTAATGTTTCCCTTGAAAAGAAATGTAATTAAACGGTAATTAATGAAATTTGTGGTTTTAATTAAGATAGTGATTCCCTTTGTTGACAGCATCATATGGTCCCTAAAGTCAGCAAAGAAAGAAAGCTAATTGTGAGGTAACCCTTTGTTGCCAACTTTTGTGAGACCCATGGCTATGAAATATACATGTCCATGTCTCTTCAACTTATTAATCCAAGAAAATGACATCCACACTCCACTTTAAGTCTAATAAAGATACATTCTTAATTCATAGTATTTCCTCTTGGAAGAGGAGTCTTGGCGTAACTGGTAAAGTTGTTATATGACTAGGACACTATTGGAAATTCAGCCAAAACCGGTCGCGGCACTGACTTCGGTTTCGATCGGTTTTTAAAATATTTTAGTTTTAACTTTTTTATTTATGAAATCGACCAACTTCGGTCGGTTTCTTTTTCGCTCAAAAAGGCGGGAAACTATTTTAACTTCCAGCAAAATTTATTTGTTGACAAACGGGCCAACTTTGGTCAGTTTTTCATGTAAAACAAATTAACACTAATATTCAAAAAACCGACAGAAATTGGTCAGTCATTTCAGTCGGTCATTTTAAAAAATCAACCGACTTCCGTTAGTGATTTTATATTTTTAATAAAATTGATCGAAATTGATCGGCTATTTTCGCACGAAAATGCAATTAAAGAAGACAAATAAATTAAAAGAAAATCTTAAACCAAAATGTACCAATGGTCAAGTGGTAAAATCGTATTCTCCCATAGTACAGACCCCTATTAAATTCTCATACGGTATATTTTTTTTAATTACATAACAAAAAATACCGACCGACTTCGGTCAGTTTTTTTTGGTAGATTTTTTCTTTTTTGATCGTTTGTGAAATGTGATTGACCGGCCGAAACCGGTCGGAAATTATGATCGACTTCGGTCGCTATTATCGACCAACCTAATTTCGACGGAATAACGTCAATCGAAAATCGATAGGTTTTTCCAGTTTTTTGACCGATTTCGGTCGGTATTTCTGGACGGTTTTTCACAATTTTCTAGTAGCAGGAGGTCACGGGTTTGAGTGTGGAAACAACCCTTGCATAAATGCAGGGTAAGACTACGTACAATATACCTTTGTGTCCGGCCCTTTCCAGATTCCAGCGATATATAGTAGGAACTTAGTGCACCGGGCTCCCTTTTATAGTACTCCCTTCATCAATTTATATATTCTACTCGTTTTTTTTAGTTTATGCGAAACAGAATATTATCGCCTTATATATTATATATACATAGTTTAAGTCTAATCAATACAAAAGATTCATCTCCTAATTCCCACCCTTCTTTTTAAATCTTTTTTGTAGCCTTTTGTTGTAAAGTAGATTAAGACTTGTCTCGTAAAAAAGGTTAATAAAAAAAGGCGAAATGGCTTCATGCCACTTAAACTTGTACGAGATTTTAAAGTCGATATATAAACTTTGAATTTTTCCATTTAAACACTCAAACTCGCGTGTTTGGTAATTAATAAACTTATTTGACCGTTGATCCTACACATGTCGCCGTGACACAGGTAATGTTGACAAAGTATATGCAAGTCACGTAAACTAAGAGCGTCATACAATAATTTTGATTGAAAAAATCTAAAAATAAAAAAAATTACAAAGAAAAAGAAAGAAAATAAGCCCCTCCCCCCTTCCCCCTTCCCCCTCCAAAATCATTAATACCCTTATTCCCCTCTTTTTGTTTCTTTTTCCTTTTCTCTATCGTCTATAGCACTCCCTCCCACCCCACTCTTACCCTCCTTTTCTTTCTCTTCCACTCCAATCTTCCTCGCTTCTTTTCTTTTTGTTCCAAACCCAGGTAACAGTTGTGAAAAATAAAGAAAAGCAATAACTTTTGTCAAAATTATCAATCTTTTCTCTCATATTAATTTTCTCTTTCCTTTTTGTAACCATTTCAAACTGGAAGACAGATGGAGAAAAGAGAAACCCCATAAAAAAAATTGATGAATTTTGGATGGAAAATTCTACTTACACAGTACAGACTTCTTCTCTTGTTTGGATTGTGTCTTTTCTTGAGAGATATAGCTTATCAGACTCTCTTTTTCCTTGATATAATTTGGAAATTTTACCACCTATAGAATAGGTTAGTACCCTATTTATATTAAATAAATACCATTTTAAAATATTACATCTTATAAATACCTTTTATAGTTTATAGCAAAAAATCTAAATATAGTTCCATCTTACAATTAAGGCACCATATATGCTACAAAATATTTTCTCTCTCATTTTTTATATTTTCTCTCACCTAATTAGCGTATATTTCCTCTGACCAGCTTCTCTCTCTCTTCTTCCATACACTTTACCCTGTTCTCCCATAAACCCACGTTTCATAAATCTTCTCCCACCCTAAATCTCTATTTCTCCTCCATTATCACCTCTACTCTCTTCTCCCACATACCCACATTACTCCAATTCTTTGTCCTCTATAATTAATCTTTATTATTATTTGGCATACAAAAACAGATCTATAAAACAATAAATTTCAGCAAGAAAAAAGGAAGAAATACAGAGATAGAGAAAGTAGAGGAGAAAGAGATCTAACCGTCCATCTCAAAGAGAATTTTTGAACCTTGATTTTATCGAAAGCCATGTTTACAGATGAAAGAGGTTGTATTTTGTTGCATTCAAGAGTTTTATTTAGTTGTATTCAATTGTATTTTGTTGTATTCAATAGAAAAAAAAGAGAAGAGAATTGAGAAGTTCGATCAGATGTGTTGCTCTGGTTTTTCCTTCTTTTCACGTTTTTGAATTGCTTTCTTTGAGCAAAATACAAATTAGTGTGTACTCATTTTAGTTCTTTGAGTTAAATTAGGAGACTATCATGTGATTTGATTTTCTTCCGTTTTTAACAAGTTTAAGTTCCCAGAATTTGCGCAAAAAGTTACTGTATTTCACTGAAATTTCGCTTGAATACAGTTAAATACAGCTAAAATTTTGCTTGAATACAGTTAAATACAGATAACACTTAGCTGGATTTCTCGTTTTTACGCCTATTTTTTTCTTGTATTAATGAATACAACCGTTTAAATACATGAAATACATTGTATAAAAACATAAAAGATATCTATAGAATGTAATATAGCAAAGGGTATCTATAAATGGCTAATTAGGACTAAAAGATGGTGCTTTGTGAAAAATTCTCATATAATTTTAGTAGGTTGCCCATTGACTCTTTGAGTTGGGGTATGAATTTTATTAGAAGTGAAAGAATGGATTTTATCATGGTTGACTGAGGCAAGTTGGGATTTTCCCTGTGGCGGTGCTAAAATATGTAGAAGAAATAGTGAAAGAAGTAAAACAAAAAAAGAAATTAATAAGTTAATTTTAAAAAAAGGGACCCATAAATGACACATGTTAAATAATAAATGGTCTTAGCATTTGATGTGTTGTAATTGAGTTACACGCTCTTAAGAAGGGGTTTATATATACTTAATTGATTAAGTTGGGGTGCTAATATATAAAAATTTAAAGTTTATATATTGGCTTTAAAATCTCGGACAAATTTAAGTGGGCACGAGGCCATTTCGACTAAAAAAAAAAAAAGGAGCAAAACTAATTACAACTCCTAATAAGTGGAATACAACTACGTACTAAGGAGTCATGTACTTTATACATTGCGTAGTACCTCCAACAAATGATTTCATTAATGACGTCATTTATGCTATGCACATCGTCAGCTTAAAAATTCAAATAATATTTATAAGAATTTCTTTTGTTTAATATGCGAGACTTGTAATTTTGAGAATAAAATAAATTACCTATTATAATAGATAATTCAGTTGATTAATTATAACAAGTTGTAACTCTTCAACATACCATATCAAGTTGTAGGTTACCTTGACATAAAAAAAAAATTAAAAAAAAACTGAAATTTAAGTAAATTAAACTTCTAGATAATGGTTTATTCTTGTAGTGATAAGAAGAAAGAGTGATCAAAAAACAGAATAATTAGGACAAAAAGTATATGGTACTCTCAATATACATTTATATACTCCTTCCTTCTATCATTGACAAATTAAAATTCCAAAATTTTCTGCTATATGAATATAATAAGTATTTGTTATTAGTTCACTTTGAACAGAAATATAAAGCCTACATACTATATATATATTCCAAATATTCTATACAGCAAGGTTACAACATTTCATTCTTCATTAGCATCTCTATTCACAAACTAACCAAATTAATTAAGGTGTATACAAAGTTAACTAAACCATCTACGGTTACCAAAAAGCTATAGATTATCATAATCTGCTTTGCTGCTACAAAAGTGTGAAAATTCTTGAGTACTCTAATGATAAGAGATCAATCCATTAATATATATTTCAGTACGATATTCAGTATATATAATTGATTGACAATTTAATAGGACAAGCTCATCTTTAAGAGTACCAATTCATGCCAGTAACTTGATTATAAGGTTGTCGAAATACGACTCCATCACTAAGAGATCCCAATACTTGATTTTGAGGAAGTTGGCTCAAGAAACTGTTATGTTCATCTGGCCGTGTAATATTCATGTTTAATCCATCGTCCAATGAGTTCTCTGCTAAGAACCTTTTTGCTGATGGAGAATTCGCATTATGTTCTTCGTTCCAATATAAACCTGCAGGCAATGGCCGCTTTGTAGGGAGGACACTACTCGATATCAATCCAACGTTGTTGTTCATCATATCGCTTGTGTTGTTATTAATAATTCCTTCATACATATTTTGTTCAAATGGAGATATTGAGTTTGCTATACATGTTGGTATTGTTGATCCCATCATTTCATTCATATCATCCCTCTCGTGATGATCTATTGGCCTCTGTGTATTATTTTTCTTGTATATCCGGCATAATACCCAATCGTCTAACTGCAAAAAATACAACATATGGTAAATATTAAGCATAGTATTTGAACAATATTTGATCGAATTTTTAAAAAATTCCTTTGAAGTTGAAGTTGAGGAGAGTCTTTGGAACACGTGTAGTTAGAGGTGGACCCAAGATTTGAAAGTATCGTTGGCGCACTACTATCAAATAAAAGAATTGAATAAATGCTTGAATAGAAATCGAACCCAAACAGCGTACTAAAAGTCAAGTTGTGCCCCTCAAATTAACTAATTAATGCAGTTGCCTACGCTTTGAGTCTTAGGGTGCCAATAAAAAAAATACATATTATTTAAAATATATACACATATACATTTTTTGTGAAATTACAGAGGGTCGGAGACCCTGTAAGAGTAGGTCTGCCTCTGCATATTTGGAGAAGAAAGTTATGTAGTAGAAAGATTTATGAGCGAAAATCATTATGTCACTTGAAATACTTCTCAAACAATTTTGCCGTATTTCAAATGTGAGATAATTTTATCCATTGTAATTGAACTTTTATGTTTGTTATCCAAAAGTCACTTTTTTTTTTGTTTCGTAAAAATCATTCAACTTTGTGTTCATTACACAAAAGTCAATTTTCTTTCTTTTGTCACACAAAAATCATTTTACTTTGCTCTAATTATCACAAAAGTCACATTTTTACTTAAAGTCTATTATGCCCTTATATTATATAAACCTTCATATTTATGTAATACCTTCTATATTATATAATATATAATATATTTTTAACTATGTATTTTATTTATAAATAAAATAACTTAATATATTTTATATATTATTTTTATAATATATTTGTATATTTAATTTTTTTCTTAACTATAATTTTAAGATATATTAGTAGCGTTATAAAACAGCTTTTTTCAGCAAATTCTTTTTTTTGAATTTAATTGACCAACCAAAGTTGGTCGGTAATTTCCGACAAACTTTGGTCGGTATGCCTTTCCAACCATCAAAGTACCGACCGCATGTTAATGATTGCGTTTTGGATGGTTATTGGCCATTACCGACCAACTTTGGTCGATTTTTTTGGACAGTTTTTCCGAATTTCTAGTAGTGTAATTTCCCAAATAACCAATTGCCTAGGTAAATCCCCAAGAAATATCTCCAGCTAAATTCGCATGTAGTACCCAGGGATTTTCCATCAGATTAACATATGATTTTTTTTCCTCATTTTCTTTGTTTGTTTACCGACGAATTTTCTCACAGAAATGTACTTGCCGATTTATTTCTCTACTAATATATATTAAAGTTACAGACAAATTTAATAACTCTACAAATATATTTTGAAAATTAATGTTAAGAAAAAAATTAAGTATACGAATATATTATAAAAATAATAAATAAAATAATATTAAGTTATTTTATTTATAAATAAAATACATAGTTAAAAATATAGTATATAGTATATATAATATCGAAGGTATTATAAATATGAAGGTTTATATAATATCAAGGGCTTAATAGACTTTTCAAGTAAAAATGTGACTTTTATGATAACTAGAGCAAAGTAAAATGATTTTTGTGTAATAAAAGAAAGAAAAGAGATTTTTGTGTAGTGCATACAAAGTTGAATGATTTTTACGTAACAAAAAAAAAGTGACTTTTGGGTAACAAACACAAAATTTCAATGACCATAGATTAAATTAACTCTTCAAATGTAGAAGTTCAATGACAAATTATAGTACTATTTACGAATACTGAACTTTAGTATTTGAAAATATTAGTACCGTAACAACAATAATATCTACGTCCTAGTTCCAAACAAGTCAAAATTAGCTAGTATTTCTAAATAAAGATTTTTTTTTTTTTTTTTTTTTTGGCCAAATGGAGAAATTCAGTGAAAGTTTGAAAATTGAATTTACTGATCAAAGATGAAATTAAGAAAAAAAATACTTACCCTCAAAGATCCTTTTTTGTTGGCAATATCACAACCAGGGGGCTTGTTATTTGTTTTATTTTCTGCAACTCTATATTCATGCATAATCCAATTAGTCTTCACTCCTTTGGGTGGTTTTCCGCCGTAGAAGACGAGAGCTTTTTTAACCCCAACTTTTTGATTTCCGCCGGCGGTAAACACCGGCTTGTCGGTTCCGGTAGCCTTCCAGTAACCCGACGTCGCCGCTCGATTCGGTCTCGCTCCATTAGGGTATTTCCGATCCCTTGGACTGAAAAAATACCATTCTTGTTCTCCAAAATTTGCCTTAGCTGCATCAAACACCCCGAAAATGTTCAAAATAAATTAGCAGAGGTGAATTCAGAATTTAAACGAGTTTAAGAATACTGAGTTCGTGCAAAATATGGGTCCAGAACTTAATATTTACACTACTTTTTAGACATTTTTTCACGTATATATTTAAACTCCATACTAAAAGAGCCACTAATACTTGAATCGAGGTAAGCTGCATACCATACCCAAAACCCTATATGAACGTGGGATGCTTTGTTCATCGACGGCCCTTTATCAACTGTTGAATCCGTTTGTAATATGGTAAAAAGGGTGCAAAATTGTTTGGATCGCAAGTTGAAACGCCTATTATGACATTTTTATTTTTTTAAATACCTTTATATAAATTTGTGACTCCGCCACTAAATTGAACGAACCCAATCGTGATCCTAGTTCGTCCTTGGCAAGTTGGCTATAGAAACTTAATTGACAACGACCGGTGAAGATTGAAAAGGAAAAAATAATTGACAACTTTTTGTTTTTATTATTATTATAGGTAGAATTGGGAAATAAAAATTAAAGAATAATAACAATAAAAAGAAGAAATAGTAGTAAAATATATACCTGGGAGTTCCCATGGATCAAATTTATAAAGATCAACTTCAGCAATAATATCAACAGGAAGAGGAGCAGAGGCAGCTTTCTTCTTAAGGTAATAAACGACGAGTTCTTCGTCCGTCGGGTGGAAGCGGAAGCCCGGCGGAAGCTGAGGCTGCGGCGGCTGCAGCCGCGGCGGAGGAGTACCAGTTGAAGAATCAGTAGTACTCTCCATAAATTCAATTATTGACGATCAAGTTAATATCTAGTACAACAACAACAGTTCAAAGTACAACGTTGTTAATGCGAATTGTACGATATTGGTTTGAATTTTTGGGATTTTTTGGAAGAGAGAAATGGCAATGGAGGAGATGGTAATAGTAACAGTAGAGAAATTACAAAGAAGAATAAGATGGAAAATTATTGGCTAAGCCCCACACCTTTCTTCTTCTTATATATAGTATATGGGACCACTGAATTTACGATAATGCCATTGTACTTATCGGGATTTAACTTTTATACACCTGAGTAGTATAAAGTATTTTTATACTACGTACTACTTTTGTTATGACGATTATATTCAAATCGATTTACTCGCACCTTAACTAATTTATCGAACAGACAGAGGCAAGTTTCGTTAAGAAGATTCAAAAAAATACTCTCGTAGGGATTCAAAAATTTATACATAAGAAGATATTTATTGATATATACGGTATAATTCTTGAGCGACGAAATTTGATTGAACTCCTCGACAAATATGTCTCCGCTATTGCAATCACAAGTACAAGTATGAATAAATATGCTTAAAGTTGGAGAAGACATAAAAGGTGTTGTTATTCATTGTATGAACTACATAGTGAGTCATCCTTTCAAGAATTTAAGGTTAATTATTTATAGAACTTAAATAAAGGCAGCGCTGCACACAAAGTATTTTGTATTTATGTTGGATTGACGAAGAGTCGCACTCCAAAGCGGTATGATATAGGTAGCCTACTCTAATGCAAACATCAGTGGCTGATTCCATGGCTCAAACTCGTGACATATAAGTCACACCAGGAAAACTTAAATTTACCATTGCTCCGAAGCTCCTGTTCAAAACTTGAATAACTATATCAATAATATTGTAAAAACTCTATGATGAACTCTCATAATACAAACACATGATTGGACTCATTGAAGTTTTTGCAATATTTTCATTGGAGAAAAATTAACTTTATATTTTTTATATTTGTAGATCTAACAAGAATAAGAAATTTAGGAATTTGTTTGATCACATCTCCTTCACATGACAAATTTAAACAAAAAATCCCTACCAAATTGAGCCATTATTCGGGAGAAAATATTTAGTTTGTTTGAACTTGCATAATTTAATTGAAGGAAAAATAGTCATGGATGTTGCACGTACCAAATTAAAGAAAAAGTAGATGGAGTGACTTCCATTTCCAATCTTCCTATCTAAAATTAGCAGCCTTAACTAATTGGATGGTTTTTGAACGGGGTAGGTTCACTTTTAGTTTGCGCCAAAAACCATTTATATTCGATAGACAAAAAGTGCATAAAGTTTGTATAATTTTTGTATATAAAATACAGAATGTATATAATTATATATATACAAAAATATATATATTTTCGGTTATTATTTTGAGAGCGGCTATACAATGTCATTTTTCCTTTTTGAATGGTGTCTCTCTGTTTCTTCCCTTAAGGTATTGTTGGTTGTGCGAACAAAGTCCAACATTAATAGTTAAAAAATTGGTAGCATACGCATAACATGTGAGAGGCCTTTTCAGAAAAATCGTACGGGCTTGACCCAAAGCTGACATACGATATAACACCATGTTAGGAGTAACTTTGGGTTGGTTTAAACCTACAGCTGGTTCAGAGCGCAAGTTCAATGGGAGTAGTATGGTAATAGTGGAGTGATGGCGCAGAGCTCGGTTTGCTCACTCTTACGAGCTTGGAGATAGGCAGGCACGAAGAAAAAATTGATTGGGGGCTTCGATTGCCATAATACTCTAACAATGTGAGTTGAACACATTGAATCTCGAAAATTGACCCGTAGATTGTGATAATGAACCACATGGAACTTTGTTCGAGGGAAAAACTCGTGAATTATGGTAATGGGCTATGTTGAACTTAGTTCAAGGGTGAGGTTATTGAGTGCACGAACAACGTCCCACATTGGTAGCTAAAAAATATTGAGAGCTCATATATGAAGTGTAAGGACCTCTTAATGGCATGAGGCCTTTGAGAAAAATCGTGCGAGCTTGATTCAAAGTGATAATATCACATTATGCAGGGGTGTACATAGGTCGGGTTGGTTTGGATTTTACAATTATCAAACCAAACCAATTGTGTCGGATTATTAAATCTAAAGACCAAACCAAACCAATAAAACTCTGGTTTTTCACTCTCGGTTTTTCTCGGGTTTTTCGAGTTTTTTTTTTCATAAAATTTTCGTAGAACAAAACATATAAATTATGCTCAAAATATTTCTTTAGTCCTAGTAAGATACAACTATATAAAGTATTTTTTCAAGAAAATAATACAAAATATGATATGTCATGGCATTATCCTAAAATATTCAACAATAAAGATAATAAAATTATGTAATATAAATATTGCTAATTAAAAAGCCATAATAAAAATAAACATAATCTAAGATTACTAAATCATGCTAAAATAAGGGAGTATTAAATACATGACTAAATGCTAAAGAAAAAATAAAAATAGGTTATGCATTTTTATCTAAATTATTGCAAAACAAAACATATATATTCAATACATTCTCGTTCGTAATATTGAATTAAATGTCTTTTTGTTAGCATTAATATTGATTTGATTTTGGTTTGGGCTTTTGTTAGCACTATTCAATTTACTAATGTTAATGGCTATAAAACTTATTGGAACATTCAAAAGTTCTAAGTCCAACCTTGAAATAATATTTCAAAAAATAAAATTATGAAATCTTGAAATATTTATAAATTACATCACAATAAGTATATTTATATATTAAATATAAATATAATTTCTATATATATAATGTCGGGTTGGATTGGTTTCGCTTTGACTTTCTTTAGTTAAAACCAAACCAAACCAATTATGATCGGGGTTTTTTTTTCCAACACCAAACCAAATCAAACCAACCCATAATCGGATTTTTTTTCTCGGTTTGACTCGGATTATCGGGTTGATGTAGTTTGTCGGTTTGCTTTGTACACCCCTAACATTATGTTAAGAGTATTTTTGGACTGTTTTAGCCCAACAACCTTAAATATCTAAAACAAATTGGAGACTAATTTAGGATCTAAAATATGTGCGTTCAGAATGAGTATGATTGAGTTATATGTGCGTATCTTAATTTTTTTTTTATACGTGCACATAGCTTGAGTCGACAGGATTAAGTTTAGTTGAATTCACATAGTCTGCTTCTGATTTGCCTTTGCCACATCCCCTCAGAAATTGGGGGTTTTGACACAGTTATTCACAAAAATAAAATTATTTATCATTGTCTATTCATTTGTTTTTCTACCCATAAACTGATTACATTTCCTATCAATAGTAATTTTTGTGGGGAATTTTTTCTTTATTCTCCAATTCCTTTTTATTTCTGTGCTTCTTTTCTCCTTTTCTTTTTTCTCGTTTTCTTCTTATTATTTTCTTTTTTTCTTTTCTAATTTCATTTAACTTCTTCTTTTTTATATATTCTTTTTCTCTTCATAATCTAATTTTATTTACTATTTTCACTATTTTTTATTATTCTTTTTTTATATTATTACTAAAGAAAAATCAAATTGTGTACCAATTAAATGTAGTTAATACAATCAAAAAATATTAACTAACATATGATATCAGTATAGTATATAGCTATACCAACAGGGTATACAATTGTACGCAAAGAGTTAAAAAAATTTAGTTCAATTATTAAACTGAAATAATATCAGTTGTCAATAAAAATTCTAAAAAGATCTAATTGTAAGAGTATACCCTTACATTATATAGCATACTATAATATTATTATTTTTTTGCATTTTTAATTTGCCCCCCACGCTGGGTAAAAGCTTAAAGAAAATTAAAAGGGAAAAGGCAAGTGAATTTACGAGTAATAAGTATACGATTATAGTATATTATATAGTATTACAGCATATTGTTACAGTATATTGCATATTATTATGTATACTATAACAATATATTGTATAATATAATAGTGTATTGTTGCAGTATAACTATATACTCCTATAGTATATAGTATACTGTAGCGGTATACTGTTAGGTAACTGTATTCTTCTTAGATTATTACAATATACCGTTGCAATATATTGTAAACTATAATAGTATACTATTGTTGTATAGTGATCACGCCCAAAGTGTATCCTCTAAATAGGATTCTGCGGACGTTGCAAATAAAACCCAAGTATTACGCT
>MDKF010981003.1:0-14308 GCA_026770625.1 Nicotiana glauca
ATTATAATAAGGATGAAATAACAAGACAAGGAATTAAATAACGTGAGGCAATTGAATCAGAGATAATTGTCACGATCCGGATTTTTTATCCTCGGAAGTCGTGATGATGGCTACTCGCGAAAACTAGGCAAGCCAACTATTAAGGTTTTAACCCATTAGCAATCAACCCAAACAGATATAAACAATAACTAAAGCTAAACAGATGAAAAATGCGGAAGAGTTATAACAAATTCAAATAATCCAATACATGTCTATCCCGAATCTGGTGTCACAATTTCACGAACATCTACGAATTTTCTACAAGCACTAGTCTAGAAAGAAAAGTACAATTGTTCTCGGAATAAAAAGAGATAGCAGAAAGCTAAAATAGGGAAAGGGGACTTTAAGCTCTGCGGACGCCAGCAGCTCTACCTTGGTCTCCCTGGACTGAAGGCGGCTGCGTCAACTACTCACCGGGTCCGGTACTGAAATCTGGACGAAAGAGTTTAGAGTGTAGCATTAGTATAACCGATCCCATGTACTGGTAAGTGTCGAGCCTAACCTCGGCGAAGTAGTGATGGGGCTAGGACACGACAACCATATAAATCTGTGCAGTTAAATCATATACAAATAGATTCATAGTAACATGAATCAACAGAATAAGGTGGGAAGGGGGCATGCTGCGGGGAATATCATATTCTAAGAATAAATCAATAAAGAAGCATAATGAACATCATATCTATATCAACAAGAATAATGAAACGGTAACACGTGCATGACATCACCCTTCGTGCTTTTACTCTTGTCCTCACCATATGAAAAAACAAAAACGACATGGCATCACCATTCATGCATTACCTCTCATAATTATGGCATGACATCACCCTTCGTGCATTATTCCTCACAATATTGGCACGACATCACTCTTCATGCATTAACTCTCAAATCATGGAACGATATCACCCTTCGTGCATTAACACTCATAATATCTACATGGCATCACCCTTCGTGTATTACACTCACTCACAATATCATGCACGACATCATCCTTCGTGTTTTATACTCTTCCTTACCCAGACAATAAAAACAATACGTCCCGACAAGAGAAATCAACAATATCAACAATAACATCTCGGCAAGAGATTCAGCTATAACCAATCTCGTTTTCATAAATTACTTTACAAAATGAAACTCAACTTGAGCCAATACTAAACATTAGTCAATTACCAAGAAACTTTCATAAGCTTTGTTCAACATTGATAATCATCAACTTGAGCATGATTGATACATAATAGAGTCACAACAATCATGACATAAGACTCACGGGCATGCTTGACACCAACGTATAGATACTCGTCACAACATCTATACGTCATACTCGATACTAAAACATAGCAAATAAGACCACAACTCCTATTCCCACAAGCTAAGGTTAGGCCAAACACTTACCTCGATTCCACGGACAAGATTAAGCCTCAATTACCTCTTTACCTCTCGGTTCCACTTTCAATTCGCGTGTATCTAGTCATAATTTACTTAATAACATCAATAAATGCTAAATAAACCAATTCTAATGCATGAAAATATATTCCCATTATTTTCTCTAAAAAGTCAAAAATCGACCCCAGGCATGCTTGGTCAAAACCCAAAGTTCGAACCAAAATCCGATTACTATTCACTCAAGAACTCAAATAGTTTTGAAAAATCCGACCTAAAATTGAGGTCCAAATCCCAAAAATTTAAAAATTCTAATTTCTACCCCAAAACACCCAATTGCCCATGAAAAACCCTAAATTTTGAAGTCAAATTATGTAAAAGATGGATTATATTGAAGAAAGTGAGTTAGAAATCACTTACTTATAATTTGGAGAAGTTTGAGCCTTTGAAAACTTGCCTAAGGATGTTTAGGGTTTGAGAAAGTTGTAAAATGATGAAGAATCCCGACTAAAATTTTACTTAACAAGTGCAGTTATCGCAATTGTGATCAAGAGTTCGCAATTGCGAACCCTTTGAAATCCTGCTATCTTCGCATTTGCGAAGGAAACGTCGCAACTGTGATTTGAGGGCCTTCGCATTTTTCATCCCTGAGGTCGCATTTGCGATGAGGGCCTGCCCAGACTTGGTTCGCAATTGCGACACTTTGATCGCATTTCCCAAGCCTGACCACTTCATAATTGCGAAGCCTGATCTCGCAATTGCAAGATCAGAGGCATGTGCAAAATACCAGATGCACAGCTGCATTTTCCTAAGTCCAAATCATCCCGTGGCCTATCCAAAACTCACCTGAGCCCTCAGGGTTCCAAACCAAACATGCACGCAAGTCTAAAAATATTATACGGACTTGTTTGTACGATCAAATTATCAAAATAACATCAACAACTATGAATTTAACCTCAAATTTATGAAATTCTTTAAGAACATTGAAATTTCTATTTTCTCAACGAAAGGTCCGATTTATACCAAATCAACTTTGATTCTTACCAAATTTCATAAATTCGACTTAATTATTATTTTAAACCTGTACTGGGCTCCAGAACCAAGATACATGCTTGATACCCTCAAGAACATGCATCATTTCATTTCAAAAAGTCTTTATATTTCCCAGCAAATAATTATTTAAAAATTCTTTTCTCGGGCTAGGGACCTCGAAATTTAATTTTCGACATATGCTCAAGCCCCATATTTTATTACGGACCCTACGGGACCGTCAGATCATGGGTCCAAGTCAGTTTAACAAGAATGATGACCAAAGTCAATTTTAATCAATGTTAAAGGCCATATTCATTATTTGTTTCTTAAATTTCACATAACAGCTTACCGGAAATGCATCCGGATCGCGCACACAAATCGAGGTAAGATAAAAAGAGATTTTCAAGGCCTCGGGATGCAAATTTAACTTCTAAAACAAGAGATGACATTTAGGATCATCACAACAATATCTTGGACTTTTTCCATTTAACAACAAATGAAAAGTTTTAAACTACTTATACGTGTGTGGATAACAACTAAATTTTCCTTTGCATTAGATGATATACATTTATTCTTAATTTAGTAATTTAAGTCCCATTAGTATCTAAAAAAATTCAAAGTTTTGACATACTTTTCTTCTATAAAAATGTTCAATCTTTTTAGCTTTTGAGATTATTAATAGAATATCATATTACTTAAAGGATTGGAGAATTTCACTCTATTTCATGTTTTGCCTTAATAGAAAAAAAAAAAGGAAATATAATAAAGTGAACCGAGTCAATGAATAGTTCATGGTCCAAAATCTATCAATTTTGCTTGAGTTAAAATAGGTTACATCAATTTGAATTAAACGAGGAATCATAACTTAGACCGATGGTGTAGATACTGTAACAATTAAATTTCGCTCCTGAAAAATAATAAGCAACACAAGAAATATAACGACAAATATTATATTTGATTTCAAGTGATGGGGTTACAATCTCTAAAATATCTTTAAATCTAAAGAGATGTAGTCCTCTGATTCTTCTCCTCACGGATGATGGTTCAAGAGCTTGAGAGCTTGATCTTGAACTTGGCAGATTTCAGATTTGTAGCACGTCCGAATAATTTGAAGGTCGTCACGAACCATGATTTGGTGCTAGGTTATCATGAACGGAAGATTTGAAGCCGCCCGCCTATGATTTGAGTTCGCCTTTGGAATTTGACCACATACGACGATTAAAAATATGGATGGAGGCCTTGATGCTATTCTTCAGAGTTTTTTTAGCCTTTCCTTCTGCTTACTTGCTTGTCTCCTTTTTTATTACCCTATGACCCCCTTTTATATAGGTGTGGGGTAGAGTAACCTTCAAGAAAATCCTAGTGCGTTATTGAGATTGAGGCTTATGGGCCGATCCATTTAATGAAAGAATGGGCTAGCCCAACTTTATTAGACTTTTATTTAAATCAATTTAATTAGATTTAAATAATTAACTCAATTATACTAGCCCATAATATTTGCTTGGTCTAGTATATGTCCAATTATGTTAAAATTCAATTCGTATAGATTTAATAATAGAAATTGAATTGTCTACAAATACCCCCTACTTCAAGGCTTGTTGGGGTTTAGGCTTGCTGAAACGAATGATGATACCTGAAGTACCAACGAACATTGATATTTTTATTTCAGTGCTTGTGGTGACTTCTACCAATCAAATCTGAACTTTTATCCAGTTGCACATTTATTTGAAGTGCTAAATACAAGCTCCAAGCAAAAATTAACCTTCCAATACTATGGTTGTCGAATAGGTGCGCGCAATGTAATTTGGTTTCTAAATAGTAGCAATTGCAAACTATAGTGATAAAAAAATCTTGCAAATTGTTAGACAACTTTCCATGTTTGTCTCACGTTAGGTATATTTTCTTTTTCACCAAGAGCAAATAAGGATAAATATTTCTAGACCTTGTTGGGAAAGGAGCGTTTTTCCTTCTCGGATTCTAACGACTTGTTTTGTTCACTCACACTTTGTTAGATCCCTTTTACAAACTTGTCATGTATTGTGCAAGATTCATCATTAACTTTTCCATAACTTGCATTGTATCTTAGGATGGAAACAGCTCGACCAATTAAATTCACACCTAATTAAACAACCATCATTTGGTGTATGTTTTCACGGTGCAAAATTTTTGAAGAGAAGCTGTCTGCCACCTTTGCGCACTTGCGGTGAAATATTCACACCTCGCCATAGGAGAGTCCAATTCATGGGTGGCCTGATTCTATAGAAAGCAGACTTAGATTGGGGCAACGTATCAAAAAATATCAAATCCAAACTCCTTCTACTCGTCTGGCCTGTAAAGCTAATAACATCGCGCACTCTCGCAAAAAAATTGTACTATAGTGTAGGAGAGTCGAAAATACAAGCCGCTTGATTTTTTTAAAGTATACACAAAGGGATACAACATGTATAATAATAGCAACACAACACCTTTTGTATCATCTCAGGTAAGACTTTAAATTTTCGCTACAAATTCGGCCAAGTTTGATTTTGCAGATCATGCGCCTTCACAAAAAGAATCATATCTCATTGCTGGAACGTCCAAATCTCGGGCCGCTTGATTCTAATGATTCTAGATTCAAAGAAATCCAGAATATCTAAAATTAACAGCCAAATTCCTTCTGGATTGTCTGAAATTAATTTTTGAAGTTGACGTACGCGTCTGGCCCATTAATCTCACAGCTCTATGCACTCTCAATGAAAAAGTCATATCTCGAGATAGGATCGTCCAAATCACAAGACGTTTGCGGCATATAAAATTAGACTCCAAGAGTTAAAATATATATAGCAATTATAGTTAGGTTGTCCCTAGATTTTTGCGGATAATTTGCTGAATCTGGAACACGAGTTCCGACATGCTGGCTTGATTTCTTCAGCTTTACATGCTTTTGCTAAAACAAATGCATATCTCAAAATAGGAGCATCCGAACTACGAACTGTTTGCACCATTGGGAAGAAGACTCAGAGAGATATATACAACATCTATAAAACTCGAAGCTCCAGCCCTTTTGATCCAGGCGTAACAAATCTTTGAATCAAGCGCTGAAACCAAGAGGATTGTTCGGGCATCATACTTTTTCTTCCTTTTTTTTGTTGGAGGTTTGGAGAAGATATACATGGCGAGTTCTCCGATCCGTATCATGAGAAGAAGTGGATGATGTTGATACCCAATTTTTCCCTCATGTATTTTTAAAATGCATATATACTTTCAAAATAGTGCATGAGCATCAACCAGTATTTTTTCATAATTTTTTATATTTTTAAACTGATTTTAATTAATTTATTTTTGTATTTTATTATATAAGTAATTACTAATTGCATCACAAACAGGTTTTATGATAATTTTATTGCTTAATTGTATCATTTATATTTATACTATGCTTTGATTATTTCATTAATAGCTATATGTACATGCTGGGGTTATAATTGCAATAACTTTGCAATAATATCCCATGTGTGCATAATTACCTTATTTCACAAGAAAATAATCTTTTATATTTTTATAAAACTAAGTAATTATTTTAAGCCATTTTCATGCATAAATAATATTTTTATCATTTATAAATTATTTTATTAAATTAATCAGGTATTTAAATAATAGCCTCTTTTTCTTAATCAATTTCGGACTTTAGCCTACCCCAATCCAATTAAGCCTTAGCCCAATCCGCTCCAACCCAAATTAAATAATCCCAACCCGACTTAGAACCTCCTCTAATCGTGGCCGTTGATCTCTGAGATCAACAATCTACATTACCACTTTCCTTTTTTAATCCAAAGACCCCCCCAAACCCTACTCACTCTCGTATTTGTGCCGTCTATGAATCCTCTCCTCCTCTCTTGTCTCTCAGACACCCTCAAACCCTAGAGTGCTGTCACTCAAAAATTCCCCCAAATCCCTTCGATTCTTGACCAGATATAGGGTCATCTGGTGATTTATTGCCCTATCTAGCCTCCTACCTCTACTGGTTGCTCGATTTCATTGTATTTTGAAGGGATCTCAAGGAGATCCAACTCAGAGTTGACCTAGACTCTTCACTTTCTCGATGAACATGCTTGGTGTTCATCGTTACATTTGTAAGTACTATTATCTTCGTGTTTATGACTCGAATCTATGGTTCCAAACCATATTTTCTTTCATCTCTGTCATCTTTTGAAAACCCTAGTCTCTTGTTACTTGGATCTGTTCAGATCCTTGTAGATCTGAAATGTTTTTAAGTGTTATTTGGTATTTCTCTTTGAAAAACCTATTTTTCCTTATTACTAGTCGATTCCAATATTTTCTGAAATTAGGGTTTTGTTTTAAGCTCTCCAAAAAGGTTTTAAAACTCCTAAGTGTTTGAATCCGATTATCTTTACTAGTTTGATTAATTTTTGTGTATATACTTTAAACCCTAGGTTTCTCTACTTATTGCACTGATTACTTTAATATTTTTCCGTTATTATTTATCTATGTCAATCAAAATAGATTGACTAATTTTATTTAGGGTTCGAATTATATTTTTGATGTTTGGCTATAATTTTATATTTATAGTACATTGCTTACTTTATATTTAGGTGGTTTAATACTAAATTATACTATATTTGTGCTTAATCGAGTTTATTTTATGTGTTGGTATTTTGGGAAGAAAATTGTGAGCAAAGCAAATATTTTAAAAGTATATTATATGTATTTAATAATTGCATGCAATTGTAGACAAAAGAATTAGAAAGTGAAGGTTTGGAGATTACCTGACAGCTTCAAAAGCAACGAGCAATTCAAAGCAAAGCAAATAAAAAATGAGAATTGAAGAAAAAGTTAGGCAACGAAGCAGAAGCAGGCAAAGCGTTACTTTCTGCTTGCGTTTGAGCACGCGAGGTGCGGTTTGATGCGAGGTTCATCGTGCAAACATATATCGGGGCTTGGAGCGCCGTTAGAAGGGGTGCAACTACTTTGAAGGTTGCAATCTGCTGCTGCAAGTTTGGCTGTTAGGACATCTCCCAAAAGGTCAATACCGTCAAGAGTTTCCGTGAAGGTCATGGAATAATTACATAGTCTTTTATCATCCCAAGAAAATGACCTATATCCCAGACATGTTTGCTCAACCAGAAGATGATGTAGGATAGGTGCAGTTTTTCAACAATCTGACCGAGGACCAAGTTCAATGGATGTTCGAATGGTTCCCTACCGATGAGTTCATCATCAGATCTAGGGATGTTCCACACTTGGTATTGATTGGGTTAAGGGACATATACCCTTATGCTACCCTCAGGGTTTTGAGACAGGAAGACATGAAGCAGGTCATATTATGGGTTTCTAAAATGAGTCACTACCGGGCAGATTTTCAGGATGACGACGTCCCATACAAATGTGAAGCTCAGCACATGTGGCATTTGAAAATTATCGTGGAAAAGGACACTATCGAGCCAGTTCGATACCATTTTGGTCATGTGCACTTTTACCTATCACGGTTAGAGGATAATAGAGCAAGAATATTCGAGCCAAGGGTTGGTCCGGGAAATAGAGTCATTGATGAGGTTGCCGAGGCACAAGTGAAGTACAACAAACTGTGGAAAAGAGTTCATGAGTCCGAGGCCCAAGCACAGGGAGAGACACAAGAGTGATATGGGACTAATCAATGAATGGAGAGAGAGCGCTTTAAATCAAGCGAAAGGTTGGAGTATCTGGAGTACAGTCTGATGGAATTAGAGGGAAAGATAAGGAAGAGAGTCACTGATTGCTAGAATGTTGAAGGAAGCGAAGGAGGACATTTAGAAAGGGCATACTTATTACTGAACCTGCGCGAACTGGGGGATCTAATCAACAAGAGCATCCAGCCTGGAAAAGGTCCTTCTGGGCCAATTAGATTAGGTTTATTTGCTTTTTCAAAATGTAATAAGGCCAAGTGCCATTAGGACTTATCTTATTTAGTGTCGTTTTAGATTAATCTATTTTTACATTAATGAAATGAGGCAGTTATTGGCACTGAAATTCTCTAAATCTATTTGTCGCTAGGACTATCTTAGGCACAACGAGGCGCCCAAATTAGGACGCGGATTTATATTCCCGCAATATGTGTTTAAATACTGCAAATATTTCAGAATCCTTACTGACTTGTTTACCTTTTATTTTTCTTTACTTCTTATTATTCCCATCCCCTAAGGTTGGTTCGCACATACTGGCATCTTCAGTATATCACACCAGATCTAGAGGCCCTCCACCTCCTCCTCCTCCAAGTAATACGAAAAGCATAGGAAAAACTAAGATGGATGACTTGAGTGGTATTCGAAAAGAAAATGCTGAGAACATCGAAACTACAAATGGTCGGAGCACTCCGGCCCAAAATGATTTGGTCATACGTTTGGAGCAGAAGATACTGGAGTTACAAGGAGAATTTGAGCAGGTCCGCAACTTGGTAAACTTCTGCCTCACTTGGAATGTCCCAGATGTTAACAACCAAAATGCTCAAAACCGAGCACCTCTTCAAAATATGCCAAACCAACGTCCACAAAATCCTACCACACCCCATCAATATGCAACTCCACCTCAACACCCCAATCCTCTACCGATACTAACTCCTCCACAACACCATCATCAACCAACCCAATAACCACAAACAACTACCTATCACACTCCTCAGAACACACCACAACCTATTCCCGATCCTCAAAACTCGACCAACGATTACCACTACACCCAAAACCCTGGCACCCACCAAAACAACCCCATATATGTGGAAACTGTACCTCATTCCACTCAACCAATCTCCTATACACCATAATCTACTGAGAAGGACCTGCTCATCAAGAACATGGCCAAGGAGTTCAAGAAGCTGACAAGTCGAGTTCAGGGTGTTGAAGAAGGTAAAAGGATAGAAGGTCTGAACTACGATGATTTATGCATACAACCAGATGTAGAATTACTGGAGGGTTACAAACCTCCCAAGTTCGAGATATTTGACGGAATAGGTGATCCCAAGGTTTATTTGAGGAATTATTCTGACAAGCTCGTTGGGGATGGAAAAGATGAAAGGATCCGAATGAAGCTCTTCATGAGAAGACTTACCGGAGATGCCATGTCTTGGTACATAAGTCAGAATCCTAAGAAATGGGCCAATTAGGTAAGCATGACATCAGACTTTATGGACCGGTTTATGTTCAATACGGATAATGTGCCAGATGTCTTATATATCCAGAATCTAAAGAAAAAGCCAACTGAGACTTTTCGCGAGTATGCTATTCGGTGGAGGTCGAAAGCATCCACGGTCAGACCGACATTAGGCGAGGAAAAAATGAACAAGTTCTTTGTCAGGGCACATGACCCACAGTATTATGAAAGGATAATAGTCATTGAGAATCACAAGTTCTCCGATATCATCAAACTCGGAGAAAGGATTGAAGAGGGTATCAAAAATAGGATGGTGACAAATTTTGAGGCACTGCAGGCCACGAACAAAGCATTACAATCAGGGGGTATATCAAAGAAGAAAGAAGTAGGGGAAGTAATGGTGGCCCATGGTCCAAAATCTCCACTCATATACCAAACACCTCCACCTACATACAAACCCTCACATCCCATATATTCCCAACCCGCCACCACCTATCACACTTATAACACTCAGCCAACTTACTGTCATTCACCTTCAACTCGTCTAATTTACCAGAAACCCCGACCTAACTTTGATCGCAAACTACCCAGATAATACACCGCCATTGCTGAACCCATCGACTAGCTGTAAGAAAGGTTGAGAGCTGCTAGTTATGTCACCCTTATTCCTGCTGTGGCATTGGAGAATTCATCTCAATGGGTCATCCCAAATAAAACTTGTGCATATCATTTCGGTATGAAGGGGCACACTATTGATGAGTGCCAAACATTGAAAGATAAGATCTAGAAATTGACTGATAACAAGGTCATACATGCAAAGGAGGCTGCACCCAGTGTCCGCAACAATCCTATTCCAGATCATAGGGGCGAAGGGCTCAATATGATTGAAACTGACGAGGAGTGGGATCTCGAGGGATCAATTAGACTTATCAAAGTGGGCGATGATCCTAAAAAGCCTGCAGTCACTCTCAATCCTATTGTGTTCCAGGTACAGCCACTAGTTAAGGTTGAGGTAACCGAACCGGTTACATTTGAGGTAGAAGTAATACCACCTGCATCCAAACTTGTTCCATTTGAAGTAGAAGTGGTCACACCTTTCCACACCTTTCACAGTGACTGTAGCAACCACACCTCCTTTCAAGTCCAATGCCATACCTTGGGATTACGTTGCTGAAGCTAAGCGAAATGGAAAAGCAAAGATGGAAGAATCTGATGTCGCGCAGGGAATGACCAGATCCGGAAGGATATATACACCTAAAATTTGGGAAGATCAATAAGGGAAGCTGCTACTAAAGTACCTTTCATTGAAACTGGACCGGACGATCTTTGGAGGAAAGTATCGGCGAGGGAATACTCTATCCTCGATCATTTAAACAAGACCCCCGTCCAGATATTCATCCTTTTACTATTGAAAAATTCAGAGGTGCATAAGAATGCTCTAATGAAGGTGTTAAATGAAGCTTATGTGCCCAACAATATCACCAGTGGAGAAATGGCCAACATGGTAGGGAAAGTGCTGGAGAGTCATAAGATCACCTTCCACAAAGATAAATTACCGCCTGAAGGGTTAAGTCTCAAACGAGCACTGCATATCATAGTACAGTTTGAAGACAAATTCATCTCCAAGGTCCTAATAGATGGGGGTTCAAGTCTCAACATTGTCCATTGACTACTCTGAAAAGATTGGGCAAAGATTTCCATGAGATACGGGCAGGAAGTATGAACGTAAAAGCGTTTGATGGGTCTCAAAGGGCCATAATTGGGGAGATTAACCTTTGTCTGCAGATGGGGCCAACTTTGTTCGATGTTGAATTCCAAGTGCTAGACATATCAGCTACATTCAATCTTCTATTAGGCTAACCTTGGATACATACCGCTGGGGCCGTGGCTTCCACGCTACATGTGATGTTAGAATGGAACCATTAGGAAGTAATTATTCACGGAGATTGAAGTAATCCTATTTATACCAGTCAAACTATCCCGGTTATCGAAAATAGAAGAAGGCTGGGTGGAGAAACTTATCACCATATTGAACATGTTAATGTAGTTGAGAAAGAAAAGTGGTGGAGCAATAAAATAGAAAGCATACTGGCATGGTCTGGCTATGAACCCGGCAAAAGGCTTGGAAAACATCTCCAGGGCATTACCAAATTGATACAGTTGAAACGTCGCAGCACAACTTTCGTAATGGGATATCCATACACCAGGCAAGAGTATGATGATTGGTCACGTCCCAGGAGTGCTTTGACATGCAGTTTAGGCTCGTGCATCGAGGAGCGCTTTGACATGCAGTTTAGGATCTTGCGTCAAAGAGCGTCATAACTTGCAGTTTAGGGTCATGCGTTGAGGAGCGCTTTGACATGCAGTTTAAGCTCGTGTATCGAGGAGCATTGTAACATGCATGGACTCTTCCGTTTCATCTTCCAATGAATACTTGCTCCCATTTCCTGCATCTTCTGCTTCTCTATCATCACAACGCTTACAGCCAAGAAACCTTTGGTCTCCACTTGTAGCCATACTCAATTCTATATCATGAGCACGGGAGGCCAACTCTTTAAAATTTTTAAGCTTTATTCCTTGCAAGATGTAGCGAAGGCCCCAAAGCATTCCTTGGATGTACATTTCGATGCAAGAACTTTCGCTAGGACGGTCTTTGCAGTTGAGGCTTAAGCTCCTCAAATGATTGATAAAGTCAATAACTGTCTCCTCCTTCCTTTGGCGAGCATTTGTAAGATCAATCATGCTCACAATGCGCCTTGTGTTATAGAAGCAATTGAGGAATTCTTGCTCCAGTTGCTCCCAACTATCAGTTGAACCACGTTCAAGATTTGTATACCAATTGAAAGCAATTTCTTTGATAGATCGAACAAACTGCTTGACAAGGTGATCATCATAAGTTCCAGAATCATTGGACGTCTTGACGAAGTGTTCAACATATTGCTTGGGATTAATTTTACCATCAAATTGTTTAAACTTAGGAGGTTGATATCCAATTGGCATCTTCAACTTATCAATCCTTTGTGTGTACGGCTATGTGTATGTGAGGAAAGATTTAGGTGAAGGATCAATTTTATCTTTGATTTCTCCTATGATGAAGTCCTTCAATTGCTCGACATGAATCTGTCCATCAGAAGAGACTTGGAGCTCTTTGGCCATTGTTGCTAGCTGTCGTGCCCCTTTTTCCTCGCGGAGTCCGGGTTTTGACATTTTGGGGGCAACTCCTTTCCTTTTAGGAATTGGATGTGAGATTTGAAGAGTTTCCACCTAATGGATTAAGGTGTGCTACAACACCTAGAACAATCAACTCATGAAACCAGTTTACATTACCAGAGTTTGGGTAAGGGCTTGAAATTACCTCGAGAGGAAGGTGTTAGACACCTCTCGAGGTCCACAATAGTGGGTCCTGACCAAACTCAATTTAAGAGAATTAGTCTTATAAGAAGATAAATAGATATTTCTTTAAAAAAATAATGAGTAAAGGGGTTGTAGGTTTTTAAGCCTATAGGATCACTTCTGTGCAATACCTGGTGACCTTCCTCAAATAGAGGTGCTACGCATAGCATTAGCGCACATATCATCATATCCTTTACTACCCGATTATCCTCCCCTTAATTATTGTTACCTAAGTGTTCTAATAGCATCCAGTACGTGCCTTATGAGTGCATTAACCGTCCCTTACCTTTGGCTCTGGAGGTGTTTAGGACCCCTATTTAAGGTGGTTCTAGACTCACCTATGGTGTTTAAAAGGAGAAAACTAGGCGATAAACAAAACAAGTAGGATTGTTACATAAAAGAACACTTAAGCGCTCATATTTACCTCCAAAAACAGACACAAAGCAAGAGCACGCCATTCAAATAAGCAATTTATAAGTTTAGGAGTCCTACAGGTAGGATATCTAAATGAGTATAAACAGAATAGACAACAGTTTTGTTTAAGCGAGGCAGCGAATACTTATTAATTTGCCTACTGATTTTATCATTTACTGAATCTGAACACGTTTCAAGCAGCTAGAAAATCACAATTGTAATCTCAGGTTTTAACTGTCCTACAGGTTTGCCTAAGTGATAGCCGGGCAGAGCCCTATTAGCATGGTATCTAAGCTGTAAATAGTTACCAATTTTAACAGGCTAATTTTATCTTTAGACCCTATAGGCATTCTTTCTTAGTGCTGGGACAGATTACAAGCATTATTTTGTGATGCAGAATACCGAGTTTATATGCATACCCTATAGGCATGATATCTAAGTGTCGAAATTGATCTTAAA
Source organism: Nicotiana glauca (assembly GCA_026770625.1). NCBI lineage: Eukaryota > Viridiplantae > Streptophyta > Magnoliopsida > Solanales > Solanaceae > Nicotiana > Nicotiana glauca. The sequence continues at coordinate 13,834 of MDKF010981003.1, forward strand.
ACCTTATTGGCATGGTATCTAAATGTAGAAATTAATTTTGAAACCTTATAGGCATGGTATCTTAATGCAAAAATTAATTTTGAAACCTTATAGGCATGGTATCTAAATGCATAAATTAATTTAAAATCATGGTATCTAAATGCGGAAATTAATTTGAAACCTTATAGGAATAGTATCTAGATGACTCCAATTCCTATACACATGATCTCTATTACTCATGCATAGGCAAAATTCTTGGAGCGCGTTGACAGCGAAAATGGTTATTCAAACAGTCAATAGCCTATAGACATGGTTACTAATGCACATTATATAGAAAAAATACGTGCAAGTCCTATAAACAGGATGTTTAATGTGCAGAAATAAACATAAATCCCTATAACAGGATTTCTAATATGTAGACGCGCAGCACAAAGTCAAAATAATAATACAATACCAGCATAATCAAGTCCTATATGCAGGTTCTCTACCCAATTCC
>MU735390.1:5991-17297 GCA_026770625.1 Nicotiana glauca
ACTTGCCGACTTCGTCGCCGACTTCAGCACGGGGATATTGCCAGAGGTAGAATAAGAGGCCCTCCGTGCCTCTGCAAATACCGGTCTCTGGACCCTCTACACCGATGGCGCTGCGAACTCCTCGGGATCGGGACTGAGACTCATCCTCAAAGTCCCCACGGGAAAAGTAATTCACCAGTCCATACGATGCCCTGAGATGACTAACAACGAAGCCGAGTATGAGGCTGTGATTGCAGGTATGAAGCTGGCTATCAAATATGGAGCACGTCGGCTCACCCTCCATTGCGACTCCCAACTCGTAGTAAACCAGGTCATCGGAACCAACCAAATTAAGGAACAAAGGCTACAAAAGTACCAGTCAAAAATCCATAATCTGATGCCGGAGTTTGACGAATGTCGTTTCGAGCGGATTCCTAGGGGACAGAACGTCGAGGCAGACAGCCTGGAAAAACTAGCCGCAGCCACCAAAAATATCAACAAAGAAAACGTGGTCACTCATCTCCACTCAGCCGTCGACCACGTCTAGGTACTCTCATTAAGCTTGACTTGGGACTGGCGCAACCAGTTTGTATCCTACCTGTATGACATGACACTCCCACATGACAAAAAAGAAGCCAAGAAACTTCGGGTACAAGCAGCCCACTGCAACCTGATAAACCGCGATCTCTACAAGAGAACGTTCAGTGGTCCCCTTGCTAAATGTCTCGGGCCACACCAGACTAGGCAAGTTTTGGAAGAAGTGCATGAGGGCCATTGTGGAGCTCATATGGAGAACCACGCCCATGTCCGATGTCTAATACACGCCGTCTACTACTGGTCCACCATGAAGAAAGAGGCAGGGGACTACGTCCGAAGATGCAACCAATGCCAAAAGTTCGCCCCTATGATACACCAGGCAGGGGAACTCCTCCACTCGGTCACTTTGCCATGGCCGTTCATAAAATGGGGAATGGACATAATCGGCCCTCTACCGGCTGGACGAGGAAAGGTATGCTTTCTGTTAGTTTTAACTGACTATTTTTCTAAATGGATCGAAGCAGGAGCGTACGCGAAAATACGTGAGCAAGAGGTGATCGTGTTCATATGGAACAATATCATATGCCATTTTGGCATCCCCAAAGAGATCAACTACGACAACGAGCCCTAGTCATCTACAAAAAGACAACCGAATTCTTCGCGAAATGGCACATCAAGTGGATACTCTCCACCCCGTATCATCCCGCTGCTAACGGTCAAGCCGAATCCTCCAACAAAACAATACTGAACATATTAAAAAGGAAGCTCGAAGAAGCCAAAGGGATATGGCCCGAGTTATTACCCGAGGTATTATGGGCACACTGGACTACGCCCAAATCCAGCATAGGGGAGACACCTTATTCACTAATCTACGGAATCGATACCGTTATACCCATCGAGATCGAAGAACCTAGTCTGAGATACTCATACACCAGTGGAGCGAACAACGACACCAGCAGGTTACAAGACTTGGATAAGGCCGAAGAATAAAGAGACATGGCCCACATCAGAATGGCCGCCCAAAAACAACAAGTGGAAAGATATTACAATAACAAAGCCAATGTGAGACTGCTTAAAGTCGGCGACTATGTTCTCAAAGCCAAAACGCTGGCATCGAAAGATCCAAATGAAGGAAATTTAGGGACCAACTGGGACGGATCGTACAAAATCACAGCGGCAGCTAGCAAAGGAGCATTCCAACTAGAAACGATGGAAGGAAAGTTACTCCAAAACAATTGGAACATCGCCCACCTCAAACACTTCCACTTTTGAAAGGCATCTCCTAAGTCGTACTCTTTTTCCCTTACCCGAGTTTTGTCCCAATTGGGTTTTCTCGGGGAGGTTTTTAACGAGGCGACGAAGGGGACGCCCTATGGAACAAGATGCACAGTTTCACCATATTGGCCCACCTACATGGCGCGTAGGCCAACATGGTGAAGGGACTACCTTAGTATCTCCAAAGATCTCTATTGTATGAAAAGAATCTCCATTGAATGAATAAAGATCTCCATTGTATCTCCAAAGATCTCCATTGTATGAAAAGAATCTCCATTGAATGAATAAAGATCTCCATTGTATGAAAAGAATCTCCATTGAACGGATAAAGATCTCCATTGTATGAAAAGAATCTCCATTGAATGAATAAAGATCTCCATTATATGAATAGAATCTCCGTTGAATGAATAAGGACCTCCATTGTACAAACGAGATCTCCATTACACGAACAAGAAAACAATCGACATTAGTTCGACCTCGTTCGAACCATGACGGGTATTACTTCGACGACAGTCGAAGAAACATCCCAATGGCTAAGGCCATCAACATCAGTTCGACCTCGTTCGAACCACGACGGGTATTACTTCGATGATAGTCAAAGAAATATCCCAATGGCTAAGGCCATCAACATCAATTCGACCTCGTTCGAACAACGACGGGTATTACTCCGATGACAGTCGAAGCAACATCCCAATGGCTAAGGCCATCGACATCAGTTCGACCTCTTTCGAACCACGACAGGTATTACTTCGACGACAATCGAAGCAACATCCCAATGGCTAAGGCCATCGACATCAGTTCGACCTCGTTCGAACCACGACGGGTATTACTTCGACGACGGTCAAAGCAACATCCCAATGGCTAAGGCCATCGACATTAGTTCGACCTCGCTCTAACTGGGACTCAGCTAAGTGCCTTTACCATCAGAATGTCACGGTTCGATCTTGCTCAAATTGGGACTCAGGCTAAGTGCCTTCGCCATTAAAAAGCACAGGTCGGCCCCGCTCGAGCTTCGACCTTATCCGAACTCTGACAAATGTTATTTTGACGAAAGTTGGGGGCATCCTGACAAATAAGGCTAGTGATATCAGGTCGACCCTAGTCGAACCCGATACGACAACCCAACAAATGAAAGGGTTTCTACAAAAACCAAGCAATACGACGAGTAAACGAAGCAATAAAAGAAAAAAAAGAGAGGGGGTTATCTTATAACAAAAATCACATTTACATTCGCCCCCTCGGGCAGGTCGTAATGCACTATACAAACAAAAATGAACATATACATATGGTCAAGCCAAGGGTCAGATTCAAGATGATTGACTTCATCGGAAGCAAGGCCTCCTCCATCGTGAGAGTCGGAATCGTAACCGCACATGTCATAGGCGGCACGAGCCTCGTCCCTTCATCTCTGGACTTCTTTCTTGGTAGCCCAACCCACAGCATGAAGCTCGCTGTATACATCGACCTTAGCCTCCGCAAAAACCCACATCTCGTGCGCATTACGACGCACAATCTGTACGGGCGAAGGGCGGGAAGTGGAAGGTCTTGAAAGCCGGCGAATCTCTATCGCCTTGGCGTCAAGTTCGGCAGTCAGCTCCGCCACTCTTCATTGCAGGTCGGCGTTCTCCGCCGCTACCCCCGGGCTCAATTCGAGCTCATCGTCCTTGGATCTGAGGAGCTCCTCTAACTCGCTGTTGTGGGCCATGACCCTCATTAGCTTGCTATCCGCTGCCTCCAGGTCGGTTCCCCCATGTTCCAATTGAGACTGCCCCCTACCAGCCTCTGCCCGATGTTTAGAGCGGTTCTTCCTGTACTTCTTTAACATCCTCTTAAAGAGGACAGTCCGCTTCCGTTCACGACGTCCCCTCTCTACCTCCAGTATGAGGGTCGGTAAGAAAGAATAAGCAAGTAAGTATACCCCACACCTGAACGACAATAACACGAAAAGGAACGGAATAAAAGGTACCTGTAAAGCCATACCCGACACTCTGCGGGATAGCTCCATGTCGGCCACCGTACTGAGTGTCCTGCTTTCAGGGGCGGCACACAGCAGATTAAAGGCCGAAGCGGCCTGCTCGCTATTCGACAGAAGGTTGAAAGTCACCGGGATTGTAATGCGACGGTCAAAACCATCCATTGCCGTTTCAACATGGGTCAGGCCGCCTACGAACTCATCGACATCGTCCTAAGCGATGTCGGAATCCGACCTTTCTACCATACCAGTAAGCCCCCCAGCAGGGGTCAAAGGCTCTCCCCCAACAACCCGTGCAGAGATAACATTTGGAGCGGTATCCATCTATTGAGCCGACCTCCCCGAGAGAACGACGTCGGCCATGAACACAAGTCTGGGTGTTGGCCGAGGCAGACGCACTTCGCCCCTACATTCAGTCGCCACTGCCTTGCCCTTCTCAATCCTTCTCCGTTTCCTCTCTGACGACTCCTCGCTATCAGAAGGTTCACCCTCTGGGAAAGGGGCCTGTGTCAATAACGTCGGCTCCCACGTCACCATAGTCGTAGAGGTAGCCCCTTGGAAAGGGGTAGGAGAAGGGTCCCCTCGAAAGGACTCGACCAGTATATCTCGGTCGCCCAAGACAGCCTTAGCTCACTTTGAAACAGGGGTCGTCACCTTTTTCCTTGAAGCCCCACGACCTGTTGTAAAAAAAAAAGAGCACACGATGAACAGACAAGTTCACGAATTGTGCACGACAAAAACCGGAAGTTTACCTGAAGGAACTTTTGGACTATAATGTTCCATGAAAGCAGGCCAAGTACGCGTCTCCTCCGCGTGGGGCAGCAAGCCAGCGACCTATCCCCTAAGGTAGGCGACGGGTCGGGGTGGATAAGCCATAGCTGCAGCATAAAGGGTCAGAACAGCAACGGTTAAAAACAAAACTATATATCGGACTGCGACACTTACGTGTTGGATTCCACCTCTCCGGGAACCCGACAGGGTTGGAGACCAGGTGCTCGGTCCTGATAAAAAAGTAACTGCGCCAAAACCCGCGGCTGGTCCGATCATCAGTCTTAACCACTAATCCCCTCGTACCACGACTTCGTAAGTGCACCATAGTCCCCCTCATATAACGGGCACTGAACAGATGCAAGAAATGGTGGACCGTAACGCTACACCCCGCTAACTCCGCATACGTAGTCAACAGCCAAAGCATCTTCAGCGTGTACGGCATAAGCTGAGCCGGGCAAATATTATAGAACCGGCAGAACTCTTCCGCTAACGGGAAGAGGGGAAGGTTGTAGCCAATCAAGAATGGGTATTCATAAAAAGCACAAAATCCCGGCCTATGCACGGTCACCCGATCATCTCCTGCCGGGACCATCTCTACACGTTACATTTAATACGGAGGTCAACCAGGTGTTTCTGTGATGACTTGGAAGCCTCCGAGGCTGGAGTGGTGGAATCCTTATTGAAATCATTCCGTAATGAGTTACATTGAGGAAGCAGCGCCTCCACAGTCAGGGGACTCATATCCTCTTCCCCCTCCGCCGCACCACCATCGGAAGGCGATGATGGGTTCGATGGTGCAGCTGCCGGAGTCACCCCGTTACCACGGCGAGGTTTAGGAATGTTGTTGACAATAGTGGAATACTTATGCACGATATTGAGAAGGAGAACTATCGGTCAAGAAGAATACTCCGGAAAAAGAAATATTTACTAGGAAGGGAATGCGATTGATCGAAAGTTCCAGTTAAATTAAACCCCTCCCCTATTTATAAGGATCAGGAAGCGCAAGGATCGAAGAGTCAGAATTCAAACCAGTGCGGGAAACCAAGCGCCGAAGTGGGTAGGTTCCTACCTCGAAAATATGCGTAATGATGACCTCTGCAGATGTTGACATCACATTGTGGAAGGCGTCACGCTTCAACGGCCTAACAGCCATGATGACTGCCTCCTATATGTCACGTCATGGTTCCCTGGTTGGGTCAAACTCTCCAAAGGATGAGGATATTAATTCCGCCCATCAAGGGAGCACCGTACTGCGATCTCGACGAACGGAAGGACTAATTGTATGGGATCGAGTTTGACCGACCCCGTCCTCAAACTGACATGACCTGTCGTATGGGCAAAGGTCGGGCCCAAGGGACGACTCAAGGCTCATTGGAGGGATGACCACGCAATTACGTCGGCCACTCTGCAGCGGGTGCTTCATCTTTAGCTTAAATTCTGCCTTTACATTATAGAAAAAAAAAAGGGAAAACCGGTCCATTATATAAGGAGGGTTTCCAACTGTGTAATGAGAATTTTTATCAATAGCAATTCTCTCTCTCTAGCTCTCTCTATCCCAATTACTCTCTCTTTCTCTAAAGAACTGGTATCTCTTATCTCTGTAACATTATCACACGATCTTGTCCTTTAACTGCTCAAAATCACCAAACCGCAAAGGATTATACATACTCTAGAGTCGATTATATTTGATTATGATTTACCTCTTTTCACACAATTAATTAATTTGCTTAAATATTGTCTGATAACATTTTAAGTCAAACAAACTTATCACGTAATTTAAAGTTGGGCAATGCCAAATTAAAGAAGTTAAAAAGAAAGCTTAACAAAATAACAAATTGTCGCACCTTTTGTAATGAAAGCACCTTATACAAGATAAACAATATATATACCATGTCAAATAATATAAGTGGGGCATTTGAGGTAACTATTTATAAGTAGAGCTTTTAAAACTATTTCAACTTTTTTTGTTCTGTTACGGACACGGTGTACTTCGACAACTCATCATTTTATGATTTCTTGAAATTAGGTTTATGTTTAACTTCACTGTCATTTTGTGGCTCAAAGTTAGGCTACTAAATCAACATGTTGACCCATTTTTTCATTTGCAAATGCCAAACTATCTCCTCCAAAGATAGTGATGTTTATCTAGTGTCGGTTATATATATATATATATATATATATATATATATATATATATATATATATATGACGATTGTAGTAATTGTCAATTCATTTGATATTATGTTCATCGTCAGTGTAAATTCTTTTTTACACTATCAGAATACTAAAAGGATTTTTAATTATAACTCCGCTCAACTTAACGCTTCAATTGAAAGAGCTTTTAAAATTGAACCAAATCAATTTTCTAATTTATATCTTAGGTCTCATAATTACTCTAATGTCGAGGAATACATATTAGTCTGTGTTTAAAATATCATAAATTCACGCAACATTTGCACCATATATATAGCTACAAAACTGTCAGAGTCATTCTTGAAACTCATAAATACTTCTAAAGAATGTAAAAACTAAGTTGTGGTCATAATTAAAGACAAATAGGACGTAACTTATGTTCGAGTAAAGACTTGATTTGTCGCGAATACACATCTAATATTAAAATAACAATGCTTGTAATATCATATAATTGCTTGTAGATTAAACCAATAACGGTATTAATGTAAGATTCCTTCTTGTGTCTCTACCTAATTAATCTATTACTAATGCCTAGGGAAGATGAGTATTAGCATAAAAGAAGGAACACAAAAATTATAAAAAAACTTGATTGCTGACAAATCTGGATGCTTCCAAACTATAATTTCTTTTCCCAATCCTGAAGATTAGGAATATTTGAAACCCATTTCTCATTACCGAGGACTAGTTGACATTCATCCCCATTAATTTTACACTATAATATAATTATAAAATTCTTTTGGACTTAATGTTAATGATTTGCTAGAGATCAAATCCATTTGCCCCAACCAATATTGACAGGAAAAGAGATGTAATGCATATGAATACAATTTATTTGTATTGCATATAAGCTTTTGCTCATTATTTAACCATAATTAAGAGATATGTGCATTTTCATGCTTTAATTTATCACTGATATGGTTAAATTATTTGGTTTGAAGCTAACATCGAATGCAAATTAAGTAACTATTAAAATAAAATTAATTTTGGGTTAATATTTCCTTAATATAAATCTGGACGTTGCTTCCAAGGCTGTTATCTGTCGGGACCCTAGGAAATCCAACTGGTTAATAAATTCAACATTTTCCAGAAAAAGAAAATAATTCTTGGCGGGGTTCAAAAAATCTTGACTTAACATTAATATCTTACAATTTCTTTAAATAGTTTTGATTTCCTTCTTCTTCCTCCCTTTCCCTTTTTTACTTTAATAATTAATCTACAGAGTAGAATGTATCTTCTGGGGTAGGTTTTGATGTCTCTTTGTTATGAAAATTCCCAGGCAAAATCGTTGTGCATTTAACAATCTGACTATTATAGTCACGAAGCATTCTTTCTTCTACCTTCATACATAAGCAAGAGACAATATGATGCCTTCCTTAGAATAAACATAAAAAACCATGACATTAGCTGCATGCATTTAAGGTTTATGTTTGCTATATCTTTTTTTTTATTTTTTATCAAACTATTAAAATAAGTTTTGCGTCTAATCCTATTGACAGATAGAATAGTGAACAAGATTACATATATATGGTCTTGCAGGGGCAAAGCTAGAATCACAAATACGGCTGAATTCTAGCTAGCAAATCAAACGACTTACATCAAACGCGCCACCATCTCTAACCCCTCTTTTAAGTTTGTGCGATTAATCTATTAATTATTACTCAAATATGACGTTATTCAACAAGAACCTAATCTTGTAATCTTATTCCTGAAAGGACAAGATATAATAACGATATATTTAATTAAAAGATTTTCAATTAACTGTAATCAAAACTTAGTTGAACAAATAGAGTTTGGAGAATGACTCAATTTACATTGAGGTTAGAAATAGTCGTACATTATATCAAATTGTTCATTTTGATCAACCTCCTTCACTTTTATGCAACTTTTTTTTATACAAAATATAAGGTAAAATAAATAAATAAATTAGGGATTATTAACCGCTACATATTATATTGAATTGCGGTGATTTATAAACCTCTACAAGCTAATACGATTTGCGGAGGTTATCACAAACCCCCACAACAAAATTGCCACAAAAAGAACTATACTGTGGGGTTGAAAGAAATGCCACAAAATTTATAATGGGGGGGGGGGGTCTTATATGTGGGGTCCATCCCCATAATAATAAAGGAAAAAAAATAATGAAGTTAGATTTGGAACAAAAGCAAATCGGCTAAGCTGGGCGGTGGATAATAACTTGCCAATTTGTAAGTTTTCAAGTCTACAACGTGCATAATCAAAACCAATTTTGGTTGTCGTGGGATACATTTTCTTACATATAAAATGAGAGCTTCGGCTATCATTTCAATACACAGAGAAAGAAAAGTAATACAATAGCTGCAGAGAGTATTTCTCTGTTATTGTGAGAAATAGATTGTGTCGGAAAAATAGAGAGTGTGAGTGATATTGTAGCGATGTGGGATTCTTAAAAGAGAGTTATTTCTTTTGAAGTGGTCCCTGAAGTATTTTACTCGGACTGCTAGTGTAAAATTCCTCATTATAGTGGATTACTTTGCTCCTCTCAGGCTCATAGTTTTTTCCCTTACTCAGAAGGGTTTTCCATGTTAAAATCTTTGTGTCCTTGTTTTTCCTTTATTATTCTTGTTGATTACCGTATCTCGGCACTACATTATTGTTTCGCTGTTACTATCGTGAATATTATTTTTGTGGGGGTTTATTCCCAACAACTGATATTAGAGCACAGGTTCTGCTCATTCACAGAAATATTCTTCAATGTCGGTAGTACTATACTTGATGAAACAAAAATGTCCGGAGTAAAGTACGAGGTAGCAAAGTTTAACGGAGATAGCGGTTTCTTAACATGGCAAAGAAGGATGAGGGATCTGCTTATCCAACAAGGATTACACAAGGTACTAGATGTTGATGCCAAAAAGCCTGATACCATGAAAGCTGAGAATTGGACTAACTTGGATGAAAGAGCTGCTAGTGCAATTAGGTTGCACTTATCAGATGATGTTGTAAATAACATCATTGATGAAGACACCACACGTGGCATTTGGATAGGGTTGTAAAGCCTATACATGTCCAAAATACTGACAAATAAGTTGTACCTGAAGATGCAGTTACGTGGCATTTGGACAAGGTTGTAAAGCCTATACATGTCCAAAACACTGACAAATAAATTGTACCCGAAGAAGCAGTTATACGCCCTACACATGGGTGAAGGTACAAATTTTTTATCATATTTAAATATGTTTAACGAACTAATCACATAGCTCACTAACCTCAGAGTGAAAATCGAGGAAGAAGATAAAGCCATCTTGCTAACTCGTTGCCATCTTCATATGATAATTTGGCAACAACCATCCTACACGGTAAGACCACCATTGAGTTAAAAGATGTCACATCGGCTTTTCTACTCAATGAGAAGATGAGAAAGAAGCCTGAAAATCAAAGACATGCTCTCATCACAGAAGGTAGAGGCAGGAGTTATCAAAGGAGTTCGAGCAACTATGGTAGATCCGGAGCTCGTGGGAAGTCAAAGTACCGATCCAAATCAAGAGCCAGAAATTGCTACAATTGTGATCAACCAGGTCACTTCAAAAGAGATTGCCCAAATCCAAGGAAAGGCAAAGGTGAAACCAGTGGCCAGAAGAAGGACGATAACACAACCGCCATGGTGCAAAACAATGATAACGTTGTCCTCTTTATAAATGAGGAAGAGGAATGCATGCACCTGTCAGGTCCAGAGTCGGAATGGATAGTTGACACAGTTGCATCTTACCATGCAACACCGGTAAGAGATCTTTTTTGCAGATATGTAGTAGGTGATTTTGGAACTGTGAGAATACATAACACAAGTTACTCAAATATTGCAGGGATTGGTGACATTTGTATCAAGATAAATGTCAGATGTACATTTGTTCTAAAGGAAGTATGACTTGTACCTGATTTGTAGATGAACTTGATCTCGGGAATTGCGTTAGACCGATATGTATACAAGAACTATTTTGTAAATCAAAATTGGAGACTCACTAAGGGATCATTGGTGATTGCAAAGGGAATTGCTCGTAGCACATTCTACAAGACAAATGTAGAAATATGCCAAGGTGAATTGAATGCGGCACAAGATGAGATTTCTGCAGATTTGTGGCACAAAAGAATGGGTCATATGAGCGAGAAGGGGTTGTAAATTCTTTCCAGGAAATCACTTATCTCTTTTGCCAAAGGTACAACAGTAGAACATTGTGACTACTGTTTATTTGGTAAGCAACATAGTGTCCCATTTCAGACATCGTCTGAAAGAAAATTGAATATGCTTGATTTAGTATATTCTGATGTTTGTGGTCCTATGAAAATTGAATCGATGGGACGTAACAAATATTTTGTTACTTTTATTGATGATGCTTCACGTAAATTGTGGGTTTATATCTTGAAAACCAAAGATCAGGTGTTTCAAGTTTTCCAGAATTTTCATGCTCTGGTGGAAAGAGAGACGGGTCAAAAGCTAAAGCCTCTCCGAAGTGACAATGGAGGTGAGTACACTTTGATAATAGGTGAATTTGACTATAATCACGCCCTAAATAATCACATTTTTATGTTGTTTTGATGATATATA
>MU735393.1:1983-24059 GCA_026770625.1 Nicotiana glauca
ATAAAATAGGTCAACGCTGAATTAAAAGTAATAATTATTTAAATTTCATATGACAACTTCTTATTGGTCGAAATTAAAATATTTAACATATTAGAAAGACTCACTTATATCTACCCGTTTTTTGGACTAACCGCTCCAAACACTAACCATTCCCAAATAAAAAGTTCAACTAGAAAAAGGACGCCCCACTTCCAACTAACTCCAACTTATAAAATGCCAATTTATAGGAAGACCAATAGATTTTAAAGCAAGAACACCGTACTTCAGTGCATCTAATAGAGGCATTCTCGATCTTCTTTAGCTTTTCTACTACAACAACACGAATTGCCTTAGCAATAGCATCCCGACCAGCATTCTTATAATCATATGGGTGGTCGTGCTTGTCAGAAAAACGATGAGCCGCACAGAAAAGATTTCTGTTGCAATTGAATCTCGTTAAACCTATACACTTGCGACAAGTAGTGCACCTAGTTGGGCCCTCTTTTGACTTCACATCCGAACTCTACCTGAGGATAGATCTGAAAATACTATTTGTCGTTATTGTTAGAGTTGTTAGTTATTCTAAATTTATAAGTGATTAAAACAGGAAAATAAATAAACAGAAATTTGCAATATTATGTCTTGAGCCCAAAAATTTCTTGTGTGTCCTTAAAGAATCTTATCCCCTTACTGTTGCCCAAGGTTTACGGATAAATTCTTCCCATGATAGAATGGAACTTCCAACTTAACGGTAGCGGCATTTCAAACTACTAAGTTATCAGCGAACTCAAAATAACGATACAAATCACATGACCGACTTACTTTGTTTGGAAAGTAATGATGCAGAAAGAAGAAGGAGATGAAACAGAAGATTTCAGGATGAAAAATTCTGAAGGAATGACTGCTTATTTATAGCCAACGAATTTCTGGATTGAAAGGGTGTGAAAGTGGTTGTTCACACTGCAGGTGGCTATTCGTGAAATGTAGCCTCTCTGCTGGTTGTTTAACGCGGAAATATTTGAATAAAATTAAAGACGAAAATTAATTAATTTATCATTACAAATAACGGTCACTCAAAATATTAATATAAATATTAATATTTAATTAATTAATTTCATTTTATTTGTCCAAAAAATTAAGTCAATAAATCATATCAATTGACCGAATCCGATGACGAGGGAGTGACGATGACAACGGCGCGAGGCCCCTTCCTCTTAGCTCTTTTTAAGAGCTTAAGGAAGTGCTACTATATTTAAACCCAACAAAATACTTGTCATTAACCAATGAGGGACAAAGTGCAAAGGCCAAAGTTGCATTTTCACCTTCTTCCCTCATTTTCCATTCACACTACCACACTTCAACCCCAAAAATCTCCCGCATGAATGGGGAATGATGAACATGCATGAAAGATTTTGTGTAATTTGCAACTAAGGACTAGTTGCATCGGGATAAGTAGGTTTCTCTTATCCGAATCCGAAGTCGAAGCCGAGCGTGCGACGACGACGGCGCGAGGCCCCTTCCTCTTAGCACATTTTAAGAGCTTAAGGAAGTGCTTCTATATTTAAACCCAACAAAATACTTGTCTTTAACCAATAAGGGACAAAGTGCAAAAACCAAAGTTATTTTTTCACCTTCTTCCCTCATTTCTCATTCACACTACCACACTTTAACCCCAACGATCCCCCACATGAATGGGAATGATGAGCATGCATGAAAATTTTTGTGTGATTCGCAACTAAGGATTAATTGCATTGAGATAAGTAGGTTTCCCTTTGAACTTTCCATAGTGAGCATATATTGGATATACTTAGTCAATCGGTAGATTTGATTTCTTTAAACCGTCGAGCTTTAGTGTATATCTAGACAACATATGTCACACAATTAATCCTTATCCATCTTTTGGTTCTCATTGTTGTGTTCATTTTAGCCATGAACACTGCCTAGTCTCATAAGTGCGTAGAGAACTAGCATTACAATATTCTATTTGAAGCGGCTTACACTTCACACTTATATAGGTGATTCCTAAACATGTTATCCCGTAGATATTCTATTTGATATACCCCATATCAAACTTAGAAATCATTAAAAAGTCCTAACGCTTTATCCTTGGTATTGAATATTGTCTGCATCACGAGAATGGGCCAATTTTTTTTTTTTTTTAAATGTTGGACCATCACTAACGACTTTGTTTGATATCCTTGAACCTAGATCCTGGGATCTCCAGTCTTCTAGGTAGAGTTACTGCCATAGTGACTTCTCATCGGCCATAATCCCATTCCCTTTGATGATTTCTCAACCGCCCCTCTAGGTTGGCCTTTTGTAAGCGGATCCTATTATCTTTTGACTTTACATAGTCAATTGTGATAGTTTTACTAGAGAGTATTTGTCTAATGGTATTATGCCTTCGTCGAATGTGACGAGATTTCCTGTTATACATAACGCTCACAGCCCTTCATATTGCTGCTTGATTGTCGTAATGTATGCATACATGTGCCAAATGTTTGGGCCAAAAAGGAATGTCTTCTAATAAATTTTGTATCCATTCAGCTTCTTCACTGGCCTAGTCTAAAGCTATAAACTCAAACTCCATTGTAGAGCGAGTGGTGCATGTCTGTTTGGACGACTTCTAAGACACTGCTCCTCTACCAATGGTAAACACATATCCACCTGTGGATTTTGTTTTTGTTGATCTGGTGATCCAATTTGCATCACTATATCCCTCAATAACTGCGGGATAATTATTGTAATGCAATGCATAATCTTGAGTATATTTTAAATATCCCAAAACTCATTTCATTGCTTTCCAATAAGCATGGTTGAGATTACTTGTATATCGACTAAGCTTTCTTATTGCACACGCTATATCAGGTCATGTACAATTCATAATATACATCAAACGTCCCAATACCCGAGCATATTCCAATTGAGATTTGCTTTTACCTTTATTCTTTACAAGAATATGGTTTAAATCAATTGGCGTTTTTGCTTATTTAAAGTCCAAATTTTTGAAATTTTCAAGAACCATTTTAATATAATTAGATTGAGACAAAGCTAGACCTTGAGGAGTCTGTAGGATCTTAATTTCCAAAATTAAATCGGCAACTCCTAAGTCTTTCATATCAAACTTACTGGTAAGCATGCGTTTAGTAGCATTTATGTTAGCAATATCGATACTTATTATCAACATATCATCCACGTATAAACAAATAATAACTATTTGATTTGGAGTATTCTTAATGTAAACACATTTGTCACACTCATTATTCTTGAAACCACTTGACAATATTGTTTGGTCAAATTTCGCATGCCATTATTTTGGTGCTTGTTTTAGTCCGTAAAGTAACTTAACAAGTCGACAAACCTTCTTTTCCTTTTCGGGAACTACAAACCCTTCAGGTTGTTCCATATAGATTTCTTCCTCTAAATCCCCATTTAAGAAGGTCGTCTTTACATCCATCTGATGGATTTGAAGGCCATACACGGTGGCTAACGCTATTAACACCCGGATAGATTTAATCCTTGTTACCGGCGAGTATGTGTTAACGTAATCAAGACCTTCTCATTATCCAAACCCTTTAACAACTAATCTTGCCTTATATTTGTCAATAGTACCATCAACTTTCATTTTCCTTCTGAAAATCCATTTTGAACCCAAAGGTTTATTTCCCGAAGGAAGATCAACCAATTCCTAAGTATGATCACTTAATATGGATTCTATCTCACTATTGCCTGCCTCTTTCCAATATTGTGCTTTCGAGGAAGACATTGCTTCTTTAAACGTTTGAGGCTCATTTTCCAATAAGAATCCAGAAAATCTGGTCCAAAGGAAGTAGCTGTCCTTTGACGTTTATTACGTCTTGGATTTTCCTCATCAAACGTACTTTTCTTTGCTCCTTCCCAAAATCGCTTAGATTTTTCATTAGATGACTCACATTCCATTCTATACAGATAAATATTCTCAAAAAATTCAGCATTATCCGATCCTATTACCGTATTAATATGAATATCGGGATTTTTTAATTTATGAACTAGAAACCGATATGCCTTACTATTTGTTGCATATCCTACAAAAATACTATCAACGATTTTTTGTTCAATTTTTACCCTTTTGGGTTTAGGAACTTGCAGTTTAGCCAAACACCCCCACACCTAAAATAATTTACGTTGGGTTTCCTTCCTTTCTATTTTTCATATGGAATGGATTGTGTTTTGCTATGGGAAACTCGATTCAGTATTCAATTAGCTGTAAGAATAGCTGTCCCCTACAAGTTCTGAGGTAAACCAAAACTTATTAATAAGGCGTTCATAATCTCTTTTAACGTTCTATTCTTTCTTTCCGCAATTCCACTAGATTGCGGTGAGTAAGGGGCAATTATTTGGTGAATAATGCCATTTTCCAAACATATTTCTTTAAAAGGAGATTCATATTCGCCACCTCTATCACTTCTTATCATTTTGATATTTTTGTTTAATTGTGTTTCAACTTCATTTTGGTATTGCTTGAACGTGTCTATTGCTTCATCTTTACTATTAAGTAAGTAAATGTAGCAATATCTAGTACTGTCCTCAATGAAAGTTATGAAACACTTTTTCCCACCGCGAGATGGTATTGACTTCATATCGCAAATATCCGTGTGAATTAAGTCTAAAGGATTTGAACTCCTTTCAACTGACTTATGAGGATGCTTAACATATTTTAATTCCACACATATTTGACATTTTGAGTTATTGCATTCAAACTTAGGTAGTACTTCCAAATTAATCATTTTTCGCGAAGTTTTGAAGTTGACGTGGCCTAAACGTTCATGCCATAAATTAGTTGACCCAAACAAGTAAGAAGAAGCTGAATTTTATTCATATCAATGGCAATTACATTGATTTTAAAAAGGCCCTCAGTCAGGTAACCTTTTCCTACATACATTTCATTATTACTAATTACAACCTTGTCGGAAATAAAAATTCACTTAAACCATTCTTGACTATAAGTGATGTCGATACTAAATTCTTCCGCATTTCAGGAACATGAAGAACATCTTTTAGAGTCACAATCTTTCCCGAAGTCATCTTCAAAGCCACCTTGCCCGTTCCTTCAATTTTTGCAGTAGCGGAGTTTGCCATAAACACTGTCTCGTTGGGTCCAGTGGGAGCATAAGAAGCAAACAACTCCTTGTTAGCACAAACATGTCGAGTTGCTCCTGAATAAATCCACCATTCTCTAGGATTTTCGACTAGGTTGCATTCTGAAAACATGACACATAGGTCGTCTATTCCATCATTCTTCTTAATCATGTTTGCTTGTCTTTTCTTCTTGTCCTTCTTTGGTGCACGACATTCAATAGCCTTCTATCCAACCTTTTCACAGTTGTGGCAATTACCTTTGAGCCTCTTCTTACTTGGATAATTCTTTGATCCAGACGGCTTCTTTCTCTTTATACTCGTTGAAGCTTCCTCAACAATATTTGCACCCATTATTGTTGAACTTTCACGAGATCTCTACTCAGCAGCCTTTCCGTCCTCTTCAATCTGTAGACGAAAAATAAGGTCTTCAAGCGTCATCTCCTTGAGCTTATGTTTCAAGTAGTTCTTAAAGTCCTTCCACAACGGAGGCAGCTTTTCAATAAATATCGCAACTTGAAACGCTTCATTTATGACCATACCTTTAATCATAAATTTATAATTAGTAAATTAATCAATATCTTGAATAAAAATATTATATCATTTTATACCTTCAACAAGGAGGTCATGAACAATAACTTGTAATTCTTGAACTTGTGTTATGACATATTTACCGTCAATCATTTTGAAATCCAGAAATTGGACGGCCACAAACTTCTTTAGTCCAGCATCTTCAGTATTGTACTTCTTTTCAAGAGCATTCCATAATTCTCTTGAGGGTTTCATGGCGCTATAAACGTTGTACATGCCATCTTCTAGCCCATTTAAAATATAATTTTTGCACAGAAAATCAGAGTGCTTCCAAGCCTCAATAACAAGGAAATGCTCGTTGTCAGGGTTCCTTCAGGCATGACTGGAACATCCTCTTGAATAAACCTTTGTAGACTTAGAGTGGTCAGATAAAAGAACATATTTTGCTGGCATCTCTTAAAGTCAACAATTTCCCCGGCTTTTCTGTTGGTGGCATAGCCGTTGTAGGTGCAGTAGGACGGCTAGGACCTGACATCCCCGAAATTGTGTTAGAAGTAATAGTCACAGCAGAATCAATTTGTTCCTCTCTGTTAGTCATTTTTGTCAATATGACACAAACAAATTTAGTAAATGGTGAAGTATTTAATCCTTCAACCCAAGACAACACATGAAGAGATTATTCTTCAAACTGATTTTAACATAGTGAAGAGATTATTCTTCAAATTGATTAGGAGTAGAAAACCACGAAGGTTTTAGTCTCCTCAGTCACATTAAAAATCAGAACAGCAAGGATATATATATATATAAATAAGATTCTTTAGGCTTGTTAATTATTCTGAATTTATAAGTGATTTAATCAGGAAAAATAAATGAACAGAAATCGACAGTGTTATGTCCCAAGCCTACAAATTCCTTGTGTGTCCTTAAAGAATCTTATCCCCTCACTGTTGCTCAAGGTCTACGGATAAATTCTTCCCAGGATAGAATTGAACTTCCAACTTAGCGGTAGCGGCACTTCAAACCACTAAGTTATCAGCGAACTCAAAATAATGGTATAAAATCACACGACCGACTTATTTTGTTTTGAAAATAATGATGCAGAAAGAAGAAGGAGATGAAGCAGAAGTTTCAGGATGAAAAATTCAAAAGGAATGGCTGCTTATTTATAACCAACGAATTTCTGGCTTGAAAGGGTGTGAAAAGACAAAAATTAATTAATTTATCGTTAAAAATAACGCTCACTCAAAATATTAATGTATTTAATTTCATTTTACTGATCCAAAAAATTAAGTCAATCAATCATATCAATTGGCCGAAGCCGAGCGACGATGACGGTGCGAGACCCCTTCCTCTTAGCTCCTTTTAAGAGCTTAAGGAAGTGCTTATATATTTAAACCCAATAAAATACTTATCTTTAACCAATGAGGGACAAAGGGCAAAAGTCAAAGTTGTCTTTTTACCTTCTTATCTCATTTTCCATTCACACTACCATACTTCAACCCCAACAAGAGTTTCCATTTACAATGTTTCAATTGTTGTAGCTGCAAATTTAGTATGTCTTGCTTCAATATCATGTCCTTGTTACACTTAGAACACATATTCTTGCAGTTGCACTATCACATAATCCACAGTTGATGCAAAGGATGGGACCTTCTAGCGCTTGGCAGCCTCTCTCTATGGAATACTTCATTTTTTGAAGCAGTTAATCCGGAGTTAGTTGAACTTTTTATTCGGGTCGGATTAATGTTTGGGACAGATTAGTTCGAAAATGGGTAGATATGGGTGGGTCTTTTAATAGGTTAGATATTTAATTTCGACCTATAAAAAGTTGCCACGCGGAATTTAAATAATTATTATTCTTAATTCAGCATTGACCTAATGGTCAAAGGACATCAGTGAACCAAAAAGGTAGATGAAGGGGTATTTTTAATCCAATAGATGGATAAAGTATATTTTTAAACCTTTTCCAATAATTTAAGGGCATTTTTAATCCGAGCGTTTAGCGGCTGTGGTATCAGATGAAAAAGAAATTCGAACGGTCTATTTCCATAACTTTTCACGATACGATGGCATTATAGTAACGAGAGCTTTTACTTCTCAAATCGGCAAGTACTCCTTCCAAACGGTGATGAGGAAACATAAAATGTAAGAATTAAAAGTCTATCGTGGAAATGAAAAAAAGAAATTATTTTTTCGTTTTATTAATTACCCATCCACTTTTGTAAAATGCTCGTCTTGTGTTCCATCACTTTATTTACGCATAGACCAAATAAACAGTAGTCCTGGGCTCCTAGCAGTGTTTTAAAAAGTATCAGACCGAGCCCTAAAGCGAGGTGCACAAAAAATGTTCGGAGGCGAGTGTGGGGTGAAAGTCAAAAGAGCCACACGCACAGCAAATCGGGGCGTACGCCAAGCTGTTTGAGGCGCATTTTTGTAGTAAGGCATAAGCCCCCGAGATTTTTTTAAATTAAAATAAAATTTGTTGAATAAGTACTTTATATAATACCCAAATTCTTAAAAATCAGTTTGTAATTACTCAAAAAAAATCAAATGGAATTGAAATGTATAAATTTAAAAGTCAAGACCTTTTTTATTTGAAGTCCTAATTTATGGTCTTTCTCAATTCTTTATCTTGTCCATTGGTCCGTTAAATCTCCCCAAAAGTAGCGAATATTCATTTTTCTTTACAAAAATACAAAGAGAACTTCATTCTCCTTCGTAGCAGCAAGTTCAAAGTTCAAATTGCAGATTAGTCATCCTTTTTGTTCCTCCATATAGAAAACTTTATTCTTTTCGACTCGAATTACTTGTGCTTGTAAGTAGCGTATGATAGATTGTTTTGACTAGTTTTTTATGGGGATGGAGCACACACACAAAATTTATAGTTTACTTCAATTTTTATGCAATTTTACTTGTTTATAAATACTTGTTGTAATTATATTAATTTATAAAATATTAAAATTAAATACTCATGGGGCTTACGTCTCGCTGAAACATATATAAAATGCCTCACCTTACGCCCAGTCCTTTTAAAACACTGGCTCCTAGCAGTGTCATTGGATGGAATTTTGTGAATTACTATGTTAGAAGCTACTATATGGCCCCTAAAATCTGCTATGTGCCCTTAATTTTATTTTATTTTTATAGGAAAAAAATCAGGTCATGAAAAATACCCTTTTCCTCAGTTAGGCGATCAAATTATAAGAATGTGCTTATTCAAGCAGCCTCTTTTGCTTTCCTCACTTGAATGCTCAAATACGAGTAGAACACATAATTTCACTTGACATTTTAAAGGTAGACTTTATGCTTTATTAATTATTATGCCAATGTACCATTTATGCAACGACTCGCTGCTTGCCACTCAATGCAAAATTTCATTTCTACCTCTTAATTACTACTTTACTAGGATGATTTATTTTAGAATTAAGTACAATAAATTACAATAATAAAATACCAATGCCTCTACTGACAACAAAGTCGTTGTAGTATAGTGGTAAGTATTCCCGCCTGTCACGCGGGTGACCCGAGTTCGATCCCCGGCAACGGCGTTTATTTTGATATTCTTTTGAATGTGCCATAGGGCCGACAGCCTACTGTATATGCTAATGATTGATTCATTTGTCCTCCTAAAACTTTGTTTTTATTGAGTGATTTCTGTGGTGGACCAAAAGCATTAACTTTCACTGTCTGGCCTAAAGATCCAAGACCTAATTATTTTGTGTTGATCCACTTACTTATCTACCAACCTCTACTATCCCTTTCTTTAAAAATTTCAAATGCTCGATTCATTTATACATCCTATAACTTGATTTTTCTGTTATATCGAAATAAATTCGATTATTAGCTTATCTTTAGAAGTGATGGTAAATGGACGGGCTGAGTCAAACTTGAGCAACAACAAATTCAACAAGTGAAGTATGAGAAGGATAATATGTACGCAGCCTTACGCTTGGAAGGGCAGAGTGATAGTTTTCGATAGACCTTCGGCTAGATGAGTCAAACTTGAGCAATCATCAAATTTGATTTTGTATGTAGTAAGTTTAAGATGCATTTTCACCCATCGGATTACACTGTTTTGACTTGTTTCTAATAGTTTGATGAATCATTTTGAGTTCAACCCGCCCGTTAAGTCAACAATCAGGTTATAATCCAACCTGTTTAAACTCAAGCAAGTTGACGGTTTACTAAAAATTGAGTTATTTTTGCCACCTCTAGTTATCGTTTACATTAGTAGTGAAAACCTTTTATGGTTCTTGAAAAACTCATTTAATGTCTAAGGGAAATGTTAGAAAGTTCCTAACTTTCTACGGAACAGCTGCAATTAGCAAATCAATAATGCACCAAAATGACAGAGTCAATTTGAGGTTTAACAAAAGATTGGAGTACAGGCCTTTGGATGGACCTTATTTTTTACAACTATAATATACATCACATAAAACCCAACTCCTGCATCCAGAAACTCCTCACATTAAGTCAGAACACGTTCGGTGTTAAACGCGAGTCTTGATCATGCATCTTCCTGCAGCAACTTCACCTCTGAATTACATGGCTGGCTGGCTTATAAAAGCTAAATCCAAAGGGTCCCTAATCGCTCGACCCTTTTGTTGTGGCGGGTGAGACAAAGAAAAGACCAAAAGCTAAGTTATCTATCGATATATCTAGGGCTAAACTTTTTGTGAGCTTCCTAAAAGATAGCTGAACTTGGAATACCTTAAGGGTAATTAACAGTTTATTTTATTTCCCTTGGGGATCAGTAACATTGGTTAAAACAGAAGAAGAATCCTCTTGGCTGATTCTCCATTGGTGTTTTTGGGGTGTCACCCGAGTCATCGCACTTGGCCATTAACGAACTCGTACCTGGAGATTCTGGTGGCAAGACATGATTCTCTGAAGTGAAAATCCTTGGTGGTATAGCTGGTTCTGGTGGTGAAACTGCAGAAAGATAATGTAGAAGCATCTGTATTATCTGAGTGAAGTTGGGACGAGCGTTTGGATCCTCTTTCCAACAGGAAGTTACAATGACAGCCAAATCCTGCGGAATATCATCAGCGCTTGGTCTCACGTTCTGCAAAACACAAAAGGTATAAACTAGTTTTAGCACAACCAAACAACTGTCAAACAAAGAATCCTCTAGTTGTGCACGGGTCGAAACTCGGTTGATGATGACCCACCCCTTTTACCCTTGTCCACTTAAGTACCATGCTTTTGTTTGTTGTAGGGCTCAAACCTGTGGCGCGCACCCACACATCATGCGTTCTTACCACTAGATCAAATCTCTGGCCCCAGGTTTCTGGATAGTAATTATCCACGTTTCATGTTCTTCAGTCAAAAAGTTAGGTGCTTTCAGACAAAAGCAACTTTTTAAGTCTTCAACTGTGGGACAAACTTTTGTAAATTAAGCACATTCAGCCAAAGTTGTACAAGTGTCCCAGTGGTCCAATTATGATGTGAAGTGTGAACCCACTAAATGCTATCATATGCCACCTCTCTCATCCACTTCAATTCAGGAAAATTACAAATGATGATCCAACAGAAGAATAGTATTGAGATAACTAGATGACAAGGTAAAATCAATACGGAGAGACGATATGATATTTACCTTAAAGGCAGCTGCATAAGCAGCCTGCAAATTAGACATGCCCTCAAATGGTAATTTGTTATGTATGAGTTCCCACAGGACAATTGCAAAACTGTAGGCATCTACTTTGTGATTATAATGCTTCTTCTCGCCATGTCTTAAAGTGACCGTGCTATAGAGCTGCCGCCAAAAATAGAGTGATAAGTCAGTTGTACTGCAGCCACAGGATAAAAGAGAAAACTAATGGGAAATATATTAATAAGCAGAACGGTTCAAGAATCAACCTCTGGAGCCATCCAACGATAAGTTCCAGTTTCAGCAGTCATCATCTCTGTCAGCGACTCTTCTCTTGCCAAACCAAAATCCGCAAGTTTGACAGTTTTGTGGTCCGCCGTCAAAAGCAAGTTCTCTGGAAGTAATTGCAAACAGAACACAAACTAGAAGAGCTTAGAAGGAGAAGAAAAAGGTCCAAGCTTACGCTACTAATGGCATTGTAGCTTTTTAAAGAATAGCAATATCGATAAATGTTTGTTAACACCCACGATTAGCAAAGAAGACATGTAAAGTTTGAAATCATTGCTGACGCTAGACAAGTACAAGTCAAACTAGTAGGCCAAAAGAGACAACTATATAATTATTTTCAGGTTTTCCTAAGATTGAAAAGTAAACGAGCTTATATTTAGAAAATGTTATGCATCCTCATGAGAGATAGAATTGTAGTAAAAAGACGTGAACTTTTTATTTAGGATCAGAATGTCTAAGAAAATTATTTTTTTAACCTTTGAAGGAGAAAATATGTAAAGGTCAATTTTTTAGACCACTGCACTATTAAGGATGATGTGTAAGCATCTTTTTTTTGTAGCATTTGCCGGGAATTTAT
The DNA here is from genome assembly GCA_026770625.1 of Nicotiana glauca. NCBI lineage: Eukaryota > Viridiplantae > Streptophyta > Magnoliopsida > Solanales > Solanaceae > Nicotiana > Nicotiana glauca. The sequence continues at coordinate 14,067 of MU735393.1, forward strand.
TCCAGTTAAAGTTTCTTATGTATTTAGCTGCTCCTACTGACCAGGGTGCCGTAGTGTTGTTAAGAATCTAGCTCTGTAAGATTACACCAAGGAGAGCATCTTAATATTGCTATCAATATTTACATTATCCTGTTCTACTCACCCAGAGACAAAAATAGGTCAGTGAGTAGCAACACCACTGGAGACCTGAAAAACTTTTTTTCTTTTTTTCTTATAAGCAGAATGATTGGCAAAAAGAAGGACGCAACACGGAGCTCAGGACTCAACAAGGGATATTACTGCCTTTTTTTATCCGTAAGAATGTTAATGTTTATTAGTGATCTAGTACCATAGAGTACTAACTAGCTTCCATTTTCAAAGAATTACTCACTGAACATAACAAGAGATCAAGAGATAAAAGTTAAAAGATCAGTGGTAATTAAAGAACACACCTCTATTCATGTCTCAACTAATTTGTCAAAATAGGCACTTTGAGACCCGGTAAAAATTTTAAATGAGTGTGTGTAGCAAACTCAACAAGCACCAAGTGTAGGTTGGAATAGTATAAATTTAAAATAAAATAAAAATATTCCCGAAGAGGGATATGTATAAGTTACCAGGTTTTAGGTCACGATGAATGATTCCATGAGAGTGCAAGCATTCCATTCCGCGAGCTATATCAAGTGCAAATCTAATAGCAACAGCCGTATCCAAACACCTCGGTCTCATGCTCACCAAGTATTTTCTTAACGTCCCACCGAGAAGAAGTTCAGTTACAATGACCATGACAGGCTCCTTGCAAGCTCCTATAAACTGTAAAAGAGAAAAGAAATCAAAATATGTCACAAATTTAACCCGCTTAATCATCCCTCATCAAATAGATCATATCCAAACAAAGTTTCGGAACATAAAAAACAACCTTCACTAAGTTCTTGTGCTGAACTCTGGATAACATTGCAACCTCCCTCCCGAAACGAGCTTCCCTCTTAGCGATCTCCTCTGGCGTTTCCCCTTTATGCACTATCTTTATCGCTACATTCTGGTTTCTGTATCTGAGAATAACCCAGCCAAAAAAAAAAAGATAAGTAACTAAAGGTAATATTAATTTAACTAACTAGCCCACATTTTTAAATCACTCTCGCTTAAGTACAACAACAACAACAACATACGCCCTATAATCCAACAAGTGGGATCTGGGGAGCATAGTGTACACACAACTCACTCTCTGCTAAAGTATTAGGGATGAATTCTTAATTCTTGTAACAAAACATTTTCCTAAAATCAAACCATTGAACTAGCTGAATGAAATCAAACAGTAATCCAATAAATATTAAACCTTGTAGTATTATTACTTCAAATAAACAAACAACTCTTACAGATCAGTAAAAAACACAATTTTACTAAGTTAAGATTCAATAGAAAGTCAAACTTACTTTCCCTCATACACTTTGGCATGAGCACCTTCTCCAATCTTAGGACCAACAAAAAGAAGCTTTGGATCAATCAACCATTTTGTCTCCAAATTGAACTCTTCTCCAGTGTAAAATCCATTAGCAGATCCCATTTCAAAACCCCAAATGCTCAATCAACAACTTAAAAAAATGAACTAACACATCTATTTGACTACCAAAATCATAACACTTAACAAAAATTCACTAAGCATTTGGATACTCAAGCATAAAGTACAAAGCTTTGGCCTTTATGACATGAAAAATAAAAACTTAGTACTACTTTTATGCTTTTAAACAACAGAAAATGAACCCCACATAATATCACAACAAGAAGCACCAGAATTTTCAGCTGGTTTACTTAAAATTAAACAAAACTGGTCACAAAATTAGTAGATCAAGGAAATATTTTTTTTCTGGATAAATAGGCTGAAGGAGTGAAGATGCTGCTAATGAATAGAATAAGGTGAAAGAAAATGAAAGATGGAGACTTTAGTTAGTGGTAAAGACTTTATTTTTAAGTTGCTTTGCTCTCAACGCGTAGTCAGTTTTCTGTATATATAATTTTTTTTTTTTGGGTTCTTGATCTGCAAAGAAAAAGATAAAGCCGTGAGGAGGAAGGTGATGTGTGTGTGAAGAAGAAACTGCGGGAGGGTCGATTATTTATTTATTTATTTATTTATTTTGTCCTTTTGAATTATTTTGAGGAGACAAGAAGAAATTATTTAAGGGGGAATAAATGGAGACAAGAAAGGGTAGAATGGTAAAAGAGTAAGATGCCGTTGAAAATAGATATTAGTATATTTTATTTGAGATTTAAAGAAAAAAGTATTCGAATTTGCACATGGAAGATGGAAGAAAGAAGTAAATAGATCCTCTTATTCCCATCAACATTTTTAAGTTGGTGAGATAGAATATTAGGGGTCGTTTTATTGAAGAGTTTAAGAAAATTAAATTTAATGTATTAAAATAATATAATGCTTAATTTCTATGAATAAAAATATTTTTTTACAAGCAACACACCATTTGTTTGATTGTACCCACATAACCATATTGCTCTTTTGATTACTTGAATTTGTAATCACACAATTAAAGTTAATAATGCTTATCATTTGAGCATTTTTTTCCTAACGATTAAGTATAAATAATATATGCATTAGCATAACTAGTACTGCTAATTAACTAACATAAAAAACAAGAGACTCCTTGAGGTTGTGTGGCTTGACGATGACGTGATTAGTCATGCTGAGATTAATTATTTATGTATTATTTTTTATTAATTCTTTAGTATTTGTATTAACCATGAAACTGTCAATTTTAATGTTTTATCTTTTTTTTTTAAGCATGAAATTTTTTTTTTTTGGGTAAATATCTGTTTCATTCCAAAAAAGTCATTACAAAACAGGTAGATACAGACCATCTACTTCCTAATTACATGTCCCCTGTCTATAGACTATGTGAGTTCATCACTACATCTAAGTAACCAATTGGGCTAATATCTAATTGAACTAATGCAAGAAGACTAGATACATCAATGATATCTATACTTCATGGATACCCATTGAGAGTTGTAAGTTGTCCTTGTCAGTGTTGTATCCCCCCCTGCCATCTCGTATGTATATGAATTGCTACTTCTCTGCATATGCTGTTCACATTTACCGCGCTCCCCTGGAATCGAGCTTTGTTTCTTTCTCTCTGTATGGTATAAACCATCATGCCAAAGACACAAGTGACAATTTCCGAGTTTCCACTTTTCTTTGTGGCATAATGACTTATCCATTCCACCTCACTTTGCCAATCTAGTATAGATCTGTAATGTCCTAACCATTTCATTAGTCTCGGCCACACCTCATTTGACACAACACAATCAAAGAACAGATGGTCGAATGTTTCATCAGCTAGCTTACAGAGTATACACTGTTGAGATATTTGAACCCCAAACTTCAGTAGTCTATCCACTGTAGCTAATCTTTTTTGTAGTGCTAACCATACTATGAATTTAAATCTGGGATGCATTCTTGGTTGCAACACTATGCCCTTCCAGGGAACCTTAGGGAGCTGGGGAAGTTGTAGTTGGTAGAGCTTCCTGATGCTGAAAGAATTGCCTTTTTGAAGATGATCCAACCTACTTAATAGATTACCTCGGATACCATGAACATCCCCAATGAGCTTCCTTGACTCCAAGATCTTCCTGACCACCCAAATTGCATTCTTGGGTATTGGCATATGCTCAAGTGTGTGATGCTTTATGTAGAAGGTATGGATCCACTTGATCCATAAGCAGTCCTTCTTTTTTGCCACAGCCCATAGGTGCTTTGCTACAGCAACTTTGTTCCAAAGTACCAAATTCATTACATTCAGCCACCTACTCCTTGTGGTAAGCATATTTTGTCCCAGGAGACCAAGGCCCTTTTTGACACTGTTGAAGAGCCTGTCCATATGAAGGATCTGAAGATAGCCTCCACCATCTTCATCACCTTATTTGGTAGTAGAAAGGTCTGTGCCCAGTATGATTGCATACCAAATAGTACTGACTTGATCAGTTGTACTCGCCCTGCATAAGACAAGAGTCTTGTTGTCCATCAATTGATCCTCTGTGTGATTATTTCTACTAGAGACTAGCATTGTGTAATTGAAAGTTTCTTTGATTCCAAAGGTACTCCCAGATATTTAAACGGTAGTGTTCCTTCAGAAAGCCCCAATTCTAGTAGTATATCCTGTTTCTGATATGCTGAAACATCTGCTAAATAGACTGCACTCTTCTCTGCATTTGCTTGAAGACATGAGGCTTCAAAGAACTTTTGGAAAGTTTGCCTTAGCAATCTAATAGATTGTAGGTCAGCCCTGCAAAACATGAATAGATCATCAGTAAAACAAATATGCACCACTTCAAGTTTTTGGCATCTGGGATGGAATTTGAACTTTTTGTGCTTCACCAGTTGTGCAAACTCCCTTTGTAAATATTCCATGGCCAATACAAAAAGATAGGGTGACATTGGGTCCCCCTGTCTTATCCCTCTTCTTCCTTTAAATGGCCTAGTCAGTCCTCCATTAATATTCAGTGAATAGGTCACTGAAGAAATGCATTCCATAATCCAACATGTGAACTTGTAAGAAAATCACATGTTCAACAGAACCCTTTCCAAGAATGTCCATTCTAGAGTGTCATATGCTTTCCTCAAATCAACTTTTAGAACACACCTTGGTGAGATTCCTTTCCTGTTATAACCTTTGAATAGATCATGTGTGAAGAGAATATTATCTGTGATACATCTGCCTTCAATAAAAGCTGATTGTGATTCCCCCACTAGTCCACCAATTACCCTCTTTATTCTTGCTGTGATAATCTTTGTGATGATCTTGTATAAGGTTGTACAACATGCAATTGTTCTATAATCCTTGACATGACTAGGATTCTACACCTTAGATATTAATGTCAAAGCAATACTACTGATTCCTTTATGTATCTTCCTAGTTACAAAAAACTATTTGACAACATCACACACATCAGCTCCTACTGCCTGCCAGTGTTTGGTGAAGAACTCAATTGGAAATCCATCTACTCCAGGAGCCTTTTCATGAGGCATATCTTTTATTTGCATTTTGGATTTCTATCAGTGTAATCTCTTGGATGAGTTCCTCCTTCTGATTTTGAGTGAGACATGGGCCCTGTTTGATAACTTCAGTGTTTGGACATCTATGAGTACTACCTCTTTCTCCCATGAGTTTAGTAAAAAAGAAGATGAATTCATTCTCTACTTGTATAGGACCAGTTATCTTTGTTCCATCATCCTTGTAGATTGACATAATTGCATTCTTGCTTGTCCTTACCTTCCATTGAGCATGAAAGTACTTTGAGTTTGAATCACCACATGTGATCCAATTTGCTCTAGACTTCTGCTTGAGAACCTGCTCCTCTATATTACTCCACTTTTCAACCTCTGGTAATGCCCTCATTTCTTGTTCAATCAACTCATGATCTAGATGATGGACCATGAGCTGTGTTTGTACAGTTTCAAGCTTGTGCCTAGCATGGTTGAGTTGTTGCTTGTAGGAAGCCATATAAGCATTCAAATCCTTAAGTTCTCTCTTCAGCCTCTTTAACTTTAGCCAGACCTTCTGCATTGGGTCAGTCTGTATATTATGCTCCCATATTTTGTCAACAATCCCTTTAAACTCAGCATGCTCCATAACTGAGCTATATAATTTGAATGGATTTGGATGTATACTCCTCTATTGATGCCTTTCACTGCATTGGATTAAGATAGGAGAATGGTCAGATACCTCTGGATTCAAAAACTCTGCTTCAATATGGCCATAATATTGCGGCCAATTGAAGTTGCCAAAAGCCTAGTCAATTCTACTGTAGACTCTATTAGCAGGCTGTTGCTTATTACACCAAGTATAGTACCACCCCAAGCATTTTAATTGGGTAAGTTGCATAATATTCAGCATGTCTTGTAGCCCTTGTGTAACAGGAGTACCTATTTTGTCATCCGTGTACAGTACATTATTAAAAATCCCCACATAATAACCAGCAATCTTCAATTGTACTCCCTATCTGAATAAGTTTCCTCCATAGTTGATCTCTCTGAATATTGTCATTACTTGCATATATCATGGTTATTGTCGCTTTAAAGTTAGATCCTGGCTCATGTACTGCATAATGAACAAAATGATCCTCAACATGTATAATCTGGACATTTATTGCTCCATTTCATAGTAACTAAATTCTACCATTTGGATGTGCGTTATAGTTACAACACACATTCCAATCCCTTGCTACTTGATTGATAATTCTAGCAGATTTCCTCTCCTTAACTCTTGTCTCTAAACATCCCATTATATCCACCTTATTCTTCCTCAGAAAAAGCCTGAGCTCCTTCTGTTTGTGGGGCTTATTTAGCCCCTTTATGTTCCAAGTGCATAGATTCATGTTTGGGGGAAGCTGGATGGGCCAGCGTCCCTTTGCAATGATTCTGTCATCTGTAGCACATCAAATCTATTGGCAGAGGTAATGGCCATACCTTGATGTACAGCTTTGCCCTTGCTCATTTTACTAGTACTTTGTTCCTTGATCGTTGCCCTTTCATCATTCTCGATCACTTCTTGGGTACCTTCAATAGCTGATGCTGGATTGAGTACTCCTGTTCCCATCCCATTTGACAAGGAATGGTTTGAATTTCCTTCCCTGTTTGCATCCCTGCATTCTCAGTTTCCATTCCCCTATTCACCTTTGGTACACATTTGAGCTTCTCCTTATTCTTATTCTGCCTCTTCTTTGGTTGTTCCCTGAATTCTTCCCCCTTTTCCTGCTTTTCCTTTAGCCAACAGTCTTCTGAATTATGCCCAAATCTGATACAGTCACAACAAAACTTTGGTTTCCAGTCATAGTCAATTTGTTGATTGATTATCCCTTTAGAAGTTTGAATATCCACACTGTCCGGCAAAGGATGAGAGATATTAGGTTCAACAAGCACTCGTGCAAAGGATATCTTCTCCAAATCAGCCGTAAATCTATTAGTGTAAAGAGGTTTACCAATATCTCCGTGGACTAGAAACACAATGGTAGACCTGGAAATTTGATCCATAGCGGAATTATACTCATACATCCTGGATCGAACTTGAAATCCACATTCCAGTGCTGTAGAATCAGGGCTTTATTGTGATATGTATATGGTCCATTATGAAGAACTAAGTCCCTATCCGCAGTGTTTTGAAATTTGAAGATAAAGTATCCTTCATCATGATAGAAGATCTGAGGCTGCTCAACAAAATCCCAAACATTTGCGATGTAATTTTCCATCAATTTTTCATATGGACTATCCCCCAATACATAGCCAATTAAGGCTGTGCTCCAGTAAATTTCCTGTTCCTTCGTTTCTGCATCATTTATTTCAACTACAACAACACCATCTCGAACAACCAGGGGGATGTAATTCAGTAAATTTCCCCTTTGTGAACTCCTATTGTGGTACCTAGTAGGTATCTCATCTTTGCTCCCAATTCCCCTCTGGTTTTCAGTTTCTTTAATAGGTTGCTCCTCATTTTCTGTTGTTGAGAAATTCAGTTTACGATGAACTGCTTTCATGTTCCCCTTCACAGCGGGTTTCACAACAGATTGCCCCTCATCACTTTCAATTTTCTCCATAATTGGTTGAAATTTTAGCGGTAGGAAGCTACCAAAAGTCATAGGCATCAATTCCTGCTGAATCCCAGTGCCTGGTGTTACTATCATTCCATCTACCTTCCCACCTTGAGCTAGGTTATGAAACACTGTGAGGGCGCTACCCATTCCGGTTAACCACCGTCTTGCATGTAGCTGAGCTGGTGTTACTGTGCTTACTTCATTTTCCTTCACTCCCGATGGAGACGGAAGCTTCTTCCATTGTCTAGCCATGGCCGATGCGTATGTTAGCTAAACTCGCTAAACATGCACCATTCGAATCTTTAGCTAAACATACGCCCTTCGAATTTAAATGTTTTATCATGGGATAATTTGTCCTAGAATTACTATTTTACAAGCTGGCAGGTATATCTATGAATGTTTCATGAAGTAAAATTAAAGAAAAACAAATACTTATTCTATCGTGCTTTAAATAAAATCAGCCTCAACTAATTCAAAATTAGAATAGCATTAATTGATATATGTATTTTAATAGTAGTATTTATCATATATTAGTATTAAAATTGAGTAAATATACAATACATACATTTACACATGCTTGGAGTATAGATCTGTCCTCATCCTTTCCCAGTCCGAGGGATAGTAGAGTCCGGAACCAAAATGTGGTTCCTATGGACTCAAACTATACAAATAGGTGGGAGAAAAAGTTACATTTTTATGTATAGCGCCATAATACCTTAGCTCCAGGTATTATGGCGCTATACTGCAAAAGCTGACACGGAGCAGGTATAACGCCATAATACATGCCACTATACTCTTTTTTCCTGGCCCCACCAATAATTTTTGAGTTCAATAATTCAAAAGCGTATAGTGCCAACTAGTTTGGCGCTATATATATTATAAAAGAAAACTTCCCGGCTAGCCATTTCCTATATAAGAGGTTAGAATCATATAGAAATTCATTCAAAAAAATTTTAGCTCTTGTTGAAACGTCTACTGTTGTTAAAGTCTCCATCAGCTTTTCATTATATTTGAAGAGCGTAGGATAAGAGTTTCATTATATTGAGGGATTAAGTTTGTGATGGAGAATAACTTCGTGGGCTACAATTTACCTGCTAAGTGTCATGTTAAATTGCCACTTACAATGGAGTATGATACATTGATATCATTGTTATGCAAAAAATGAGTGTGAGGAAACGTTCAATGATACTTAAAGTAATCGGAATATATCCGTATTCTGTCACTCCGCAAGGGGTTGCTTTTTACTCGAAGTTTAACATCGACGATGATGAAGCTTTGAGTGATTTTCTGAGGAGTTCGGACGAATGTCGGGAATTTCTTGTAATCACAATGTTGGAGATGTACGTGAAGGTCGAAGACGTTCCAAAAAATAAGGTTGTGCGTAGTAGGGATAAACCCCAGTCATCGGGTGGTTATTATGGAACAGTTTTTGCCAGATAGGTTCCGGATATAAGAGTTTTCTTTAATTTAAACTTATCACCGCCGGTGAATGAGCATCGAGAAAATAATTTATACCCTGCTTTCCATAACTCACAAGACGAGTGGTAAACTTCAATTTTCATTTGTGTTAATTATGTATTTTTGTTGTATTGAATTTGTATTAACGCTCATATATTTAATAGGGGGTACCGACGGATATGAATTTTATAAGTGGCCCATCCGGTAGTCATCACCTAATTGAAAACGTCAATTATGGAAATTCATCACATTATGACTTGTAAGTGCAGTGATATAGCCATATGAAAAGCATTTATTAATTCAGCAGCTTATATTTTGTTGGCTGTGCAGTGAAAACGAGCAAGTTAAACTCGCTCAATTGCCCAAAAATGATGTATTACATCGGGATCTGGCAGATGCACAAAGTGAGGAACAGAACAGCGATTACGATAACAGTGCAGATGAATTCGGAGACGACTTGGTCGTTCGGAAGAGCAATTAATTCGATCAGAATAGTGGATGGTGATGCGGAGGATGATGAAGAAGGACCTGATTTAAAGAGAGACCCCCCTAGACGAAGAGTGTATGAGTTTGAAGTGCTGTTTCATTCAAGAGAGATTCCTTACATTGATAACTTGCCAACCGTGCCGGATGTGGAAGCTCTCACAAGGGATTTTGATGAAATCCGGACAGCAATGTGGGATGAGTCTAGACCAACGGTGCTTGCAAAGTGGATTCTTTTTCCTGATAAAGCGCGCCTAAGCAGGGCTTGTAAAATGCACAACGTAAAAGAGTTTCATGAGATGCAGGTATGGGAGTCAAGTCCGACGGTATACAAGGTTGTTTTCCCCAGGTGGTTTTGGTCACGTAATTGGATGTTGTGTGCGACCAAGAAGAAGACAGGTATGTGGAAAGTGGGTAAATACATTCCCACACACACATGCGAAATGGACACATTCAACGGGAATCACTTCAACTTGG
>MU735397.1:17404-36313 GCA_026770625.1 Nicotiana glauca
ACCCATGATTTCTACCTTGATTTCATGATTTAGGCTTAGAAACTAGTTAATTAATGAAAGAAAAGTGAAGGAAATAAGCGGAAAATTACTTACTCAAAGGGTCTTGAAGCTTGGGGGCGTTAATGGCTTCCTAGGGCTTGGGAGAGAAGAGGGTTCGTGATAAAAGAGTGAAAAATCCGAGTGCACTGGTTCTGTCCCGTTTTTAAAATTTAACTGGGCGAAATTGCCCTTCGCGTTCGCGTACATAGTGTCGCGTTCGCGTACATAGTGTCGCGTTCGCGAAGGGTTGGATGGGTCTGGGCATCGCGTTCGCGTGGAGCTAATCGCGAACGTGTAGAAGAAATAATTGGGGGCTTCATAGCTGGCCTACGCGAACGCGAGCTGTGGGTCGCGAACGCGAAGGAGGGGGGAAAGGGCATAGCGAACGCGACCAGTGGGACGCGAACGCGAAGGAGGGGGGAAAGGGCATAGCGAACGCGACGAGTGGGACGCGAACGCGATGAAGGAATGCTTGCTGCAGATTTTCTACAATTTTTCTAAGTTCAAAACCACCCCGATACGTATCCGAAACTCACCCGAGCCCTCGGGGCTCCAAACCAAATATGTACACTGACTCAAAAACATCATACGAACTTGCTCGAGCGATCAAATCGCCAAAATAACATAAAATTCAAAGAATCACTCCTCAAAACTCATAAATTTCATTTCAAAGTTCATCAACCTCTAATATTTGATATTTAGGTCCGAAACATGTCAAACNAAGTCCCATATTTTTCTACGGATCTTCCGGGACCGTCCAAACTCGGGTCCGGGTCCGTTTACCAAAAATGTTGACCAAAGTCAACTATATGAATATTAATATCAAAATTCTTCAAATTTTTCACAGAATTCACATATTTCAACATAAAAAATTTCCGGCTACGCGTCCAGACTTCGCACGCAAATTGAGGTAATATAAAATGAGGTTTTCAAGGCCTCGGAAGTACGGAATAGATGAGGAAAACAGGTGATGACCCTTTGGGTCGTCACACACGGCTTCTTCGGTTTTCCACTTAAGGGCCCCGGCCGCTTCTGCGGCCTAGTTTTCGTACCAGCGGGTGCGCTTCTGCGGTCCAAATTTCCGCTTTTGCGGAATCAACTTACTCGCCTAGGACCGCTTCTGCGGACACCACACATGCGGACTCATATCTGCTACTGCGGAAGTCCTCCCAAGTCCCCCAATCCGCTTCTGCGACGCACCAATCACATAAGGGATACCATTTTTGCGGTCCAAATTCCGCATAAGCGAAAACATACCAGAAGCAGATGCAAAGTATTGGGAAGACGCAAAAAGCTTTAAGCTAGAGAGATCTAAGCAATGCTATGTGGATTTTGTTTTTTGGTAATAATTTCAAATTTCTTCCTTTTGGTGGTGGACGGAGAATTTATCCTGGATTGTCATTTGGTTTAGCTAACCTTTACTTGCCATTGGCTCAATTGTTGTATCACTTCGACTAGAAACTCCCAACCAGAATGAAGCCAAGAGACGTGGACTTGACTGAATTAGCTAGAATAACTATTGCTAGAAAGGGCGACCTTTACTTTAAAGCCACTCCTTATCAACCTTCTCGTGAGTAATTTAATAGCATCAGATTTTCTAATTCCATTGTCAACCTCAATATTGTATAATCTTTCTGATGTTTCAGGTTTTATCGATTTGTAATAAATAAATGTAGTTTTTATAATATGTATCACATCCCATGTATACGAAAGACGCATTAATTAATTAATTAATTGTGCCATTATATTATGCACTACAAGAAAGATAAAATATGACGATATTTCTTAAATTCGTTTTAATTAAGTCACATAAATTTCACAAAATGAATTACCGACATTTATTTAACCCTTAAATCAAATGTCATAAATTTAAATGTTGGAAATTTTTTGACATTTATATTAATGTCAGTAAATAAATTATGACATTTATTTACGACTCTTACGAATGTCACCAATTTTGAGTTATAGCTCATTCTAGGTGTGACATATAAGGAAATGTCTTCAAATCATACACATCCTTGCGACACATACTTAGACATATAGGGAAATTATCTCTAATTAATTAGATTTTTTCTTCCTTTTAGATGCTAAATAAAATAATAAATTCTAATTTAATAGTACAATCATTCATATAACTTCGATACCACAAGTTATACACCTGGAAAGAATTTTGTATTAATAATAAAAGAGTAACTTACTTACTTTAATTTTTAAATCAAATAATACTACTAAATTATCGTTCTCAAACAATACAAAATTTATTCCTGGTGCAACTTCAGAACAAGCTACGAATGTTATAATAAACTCCAATGCTGTGATGATCCGATAGGCCATGTAGAGTTTTAAACCTAAATTCTGTGTTTCGAAACATCTAATACCACATTTTAACCTTTCATCAAATACCTCATTTTAACCTTTCTCAATTTGCATACGCAGTCCAGTTCTTTTTTCGGAAGGCTTGTATGTTAAAAACTGATAAAGTATGAAATTGTGCGCCCTTCAAAATCTATTTGAGTCGACTTCGGTTAACGTTTTGAGAAAATAGACCCGAATATGTATTTTGACAGTCTGGGTGAGTCTGTATCATAATTTACGACTTGGTCATATGCCCAAAATCAAATTCGAATGTCACTAGCTCGAGTTATCGCTTTTTGTCAAAATTTTGAAGTTCAAAGGCTTAATGAATCTAAAGGCTTGACAAATTTTTGACTTTATTGATACCGGGTTTCTGAAAATCGGTGTAGGTTCATTACTATATTTATGACTCGTCTGTCAAATTTGGTGAGAAACGGAGTTGGTTTGGCATGATTCGCACGTCCAGTTGTTAAAATTGAAGTTCTAAAGTTTTCTTAAAAATTTCATTTGATTAGGTGTCTAATTCATAGTTCTAGGAGTTATTTTGGCTATTTGATCGGGTTAACAAATTTGTATGATATTTTTTGAATCATGTGCATGTTTGGTTTGGATCTCCAAGGACTCGGGTGAGTTTTGGATAGACCACGAAGTGAGTTTGGACTTAAAAATAATGTTGGTGTGCTTCAGTTCTGGTGCAAGTCTCCAACATTGCAATTGCGAGGTTAGTGTTTGCAATTGCAAAGAACCCAGTTTCCTTTTTGGGTCGTAATTGTGAAGAAAATCTTCGTATTTGCGAAGACGCGTAGGTCAGGCAGGGTTCGCATTTGCCATCAAAGGGGTCGCAAATGCGGAGGAACACAATTCGCTTTTGCGAACAAATCATCGCAAATGCGATGATCCAGAGATGGGACCTTCGCAATTGTGAAGGGTTTCTCAAATTTGTGGGGTTCGCGTGTCGTAATTGCGGCATCTACGTCTGGTCAAAAGCTGAGTTAGGCGGGATTTCTCTAATTCTTTCAAAGTTTCAAAGTTAGAAACCCTAGAGGCAATTTTCCCATTCCCAAGAGCCCTTCTTTTCCAATTCTTGGTAAGTGATTCCTATTTTCTTTCAATCTTCCATTTTATTTCATAAGATTTCAACCTAAATATAGGATTTTGATGGTGGAAATTGAGGGTTTGGGAAGAATTAAGAATTTTTGTAAAATTAAAATTTAGACCTCAAATTGAGGTCGGATTTTGAAATAAATAATATAACCGGGCTTGGGGGTGAATGGATAATCGGGTTTTGGTCTGAATTTTAGGTTTGGACCAAGTGGGCCCGCGAGCTCACTTTTGTTGACTTTTTCAATAATGACTTAAATTGAATCTTTTGCATTCGTAGGTAGTTCATATGGCTTATGTTGAACTATTTGGTTGATAATTTGCTAGATTTTGTTGGTTCAGAGGCTTGTTTGAAAGGCAAAGATGTGGATGAGTCTTGAGTTGATCTTTGGAGCGAGGTAAGTGTCGTAGTTAACATTGACTTGGGTGACTAAGACTTGTTTGGCTATTTGCTACTTGTTTAAATATTGGGTACAACGTATGTGTAAGGTGACGGGTACTTATGCATTGTTGTTGGGTTAAAAGCATGTGGGAAGGACTTGTTTATTGTAATTTATTATATTATTTGATAATGATATCCATGCTTAGACTATTTATTTACTAAATTGATCGTTCTTTTCGCATTGAGTATTGTTTCTGAAGTTGAGGTTGGTATTGCAGAACCATTATTAACGTAAGGTTTGTCCTTGTTTATTCTATCTCCCTATTGTTATATGTTCGTTGTTATATGGTAAGGGAGAGTATTAATGCACGAAGGGTGATGTCGTGTTGTATTTGAGAGTTAATGCACGAAGGGTGATGTGGTGCCATATCTATTGTTTCATGATAAAATTGAGAGTAAAAGCACAAAGGGTGATGTCGTGCTATTGTTATTGTTTTATAGTGAGGTAGAGAGTAAAAGCACGAAGAGTGATGACGTGCAGTTTTATTCATTATGTTTATTCATTTTACCGATTGAAGTCTTATTGACTATTTATTGTTATCATTCCGTGTTGTAGTTACCATATTTTTTGCACCCTTCACATGTACCCTCCCAAATAGTACATGTTTGGCCTTATTTGTTGTTATGTTGTACGTATATTTTTATTTGCACATATTTATTTACGTGGGTGTCCTGTCATAGTCTCGTCACTACCTCATCGAGGTTAGGCTCGACACCTTAAGAGGACATTGTAGTTCCTTTAGATCTGTTGTGTAATTAGTAAGAGAAGAAAACGAGATAAACATTGGTGATGTATTGTATCAAGAAAAGAAGAGAGACATAGAGAATAAGCTATTGGTGTAAAGCTACATCATCCATTCTGTATTCAAGAAATATTGATCATTGAAAGAGAACACCCTTACAACCCAAAGAGACTGGACTAGGATTTACATTGGATCCGAACCAGTATAAAAGTTCTGGTGTCATCATTTCCTGCATTTACTATTATCCTGTTCTTATTTCTAGTTGACTAATTATTAGTCAAACACTTATAAAAAGATTTAATAAACAATTCATCCCTTTGTACTTTCATGTTCTTGATTTTATAGATTTGTAACCTCCTCCTTTCTCCCTTATTAAACTGTAGAAATATAGATTTGCAAATGTTTTATTAAATTCTTATAATCAAAGGTAGAATATAGATCTGCGGAAGTCCTCCCAAGGCCCCCAATCCGCTTCTGCGACTCACCAATCGCATAATGGATACCGCTTTTGTGGTCCAAATTCCGCATAAGCGAAAACATACCAGAAGCAGCAGACTTACCAACATGCAAAAATTCAAAAACTCTCCGTTTAACCATCCGAACCCACCCCGAGGCCCCCGGGACCTCAACCAAAAATACCAATGCATCCTACAACGTTATTCAAATTTGTCCCAATCATAAAAACCCATCCAACAATACTAAAATCATCATTTCACATCGAATTCAAACCTAAGTTTTCTTAAAACTTCCAAAACACACATTCGATCAAAAACTCAAACAAAGAACCTCCGAATGACCTGAAATTTTGCAAAAACATCCGAATTTACCTAACGAAGCTACATAAATTGTCGGAATTCCATTCCGACCCTCGGATCACAATTTCACCTATCAACCGGAATTCGCCAAAATACTAACTTCGCCTATTCAAGCCTAATTCTACATCGGACCTCCAAAATAAATTCCGATCACACTCCTAAGTCACAAAGCATCCCCGAAGCTAACCTAATCACCGGAAATTACATCCGAGCCCTCTAACTCAATAGTCAACATCCGATTAACTTTTCCATAATAAGCATTCCTTAAAGAGACTAAGTGTCTCATTTTCTACCAAAACAAATCCAAATCAACTCTAACACACCAAATACTGATAATGAAACATGAAGGAGCATAAAATGGGGGAAACGGACCGGTAACTCATGAGACGACGGGTCGGGTCGACACATCCTCCCCAACTTAAACAAACGCTCGTCCTCGAGCGTACCCAGAGTTTTCCTAGAAGCCAACCAGTAGTTGAATGACCTTACCAAGCATATACCCGGGGGTGATCCCACGTCACCCTATCTCATATAGGTCCGATAACACATTTTAACCGAAATTACACAATCCAGTCTAGCCCATAAATCATAGAATTACCTTTTCATTTCTGAAATCATCAATACGATCAAAACCTCACACCTATTCCTTGAATAGTCCCGAACCAGCTGTAATAACCCATACATGTAACCTCAGGCGAAATCATATGATATACCACATAATACAAGCACTCTAAATGATAACTCTATTCACCGCAGTTGCCCACAACTACCAAATACCGATGGAAAATCCCTTATTAGCTAAAGTCTTGTTCCAACACTTTCATATGCTTCCAACGATAATCGAGACATGCAGCACACCATAACCATTTCTAACATCAACTACTCATGAAGCCACTTCCCTTTTGACTAATACCACAACAGATTTCCGAGCCGAACCTCGATATTATCCTTCCAACAAGCTGAAATCAAATCTGTTCGTATTCATTAATGACCACAACGATCACCTCATATCCAACACACCACTCTGGTGATGTGACACCTCGATACAGGCCTAAGCCATAACTTGCATAATACATGCCACAATAAGAAACGTTCTGAACATACTCAAAACATGAAAAATGACTCAACTGAGAGAGTTGTGCCTCAAACTCACTAGTACTGCCACAACACAAGGCTGAGACCCTGTCTCACATCATAGAAATAGGACACACAAATTTGACCCGCAAGGTCATATTTCCACACAGCTTTGCTGCAACGCGCGATCCTATACAAATAATACTCCACATGGAACACCTCTAGTCATTATGCTCGACATCGACAACCACTACAATTTGATGTCTGAAACCAAAGCGATTCATTATACCCATGGTGAAACAAATAACACACACCACGCAAACCTAATAGAACATAATCGGTATGTTATTCACCGAGCAACACCCAATTACTCCTCCTACTCGACTTCCACTACTACAAATCCTAACAGAGCCATACGATCTGGTGCCCGGGACCAAATTAATACTGAAATCAACAACCTCGCCCGGCGACATGCCCGGCCACAAGAAACGCATCCAAAAAGTCCCTCAACACTGGAACTGAACCAATGGTCGAAACCTCTGCACTGACATCCATCACGAAGGCCCAATTAAAAAAAGCAGTCCTTCCCCGCCATCCGCTAGTCTTTAGAATACAAACCGCTCTACTAGAACATAATTCGATGCACCTCGCCACTCAACTCGTTGTATTTTCCAGCATAGCCCATAGCGCTATAGTCTAGAATAACCCAACACTGAGATAACCAGTCCACACCCCAACATCATATCCAAAATTTAACATACCACGCAAAGAAAGATCCACTCGGGCCTCCAAATTCCAATAGCCGCTAAACGGTGCCGATACACATGATTCACCACCACAACAAAGCCTGTACATGAGAACTCCAGTCTCCAACTCCATATAGCACACGAATCATCATACATGATCCCAGTTCCCACCGTGCGAATACATGCACCCTTTGATACCCAGTCATTCCATGATAGATACTCAATATTTACCTGTGCTACCAAGCAAACCTAAATACCACCAGTAGACCCAACAAGAACATGCCGCAATACTACTGAAATATCATCAGTTTAATCATATTACCTGTTTCTGAGACATATACTCTCGTCAAATCACTTCCACTTAGCAATACCATTTTCCCTAATCATCCAAAGATCATTCACCCTAATCATCTGGAGCTCTTTTATCTAATCACTTAGAAGAAAATCACTACACATCCCATGCTCTGCATGACATACACAGGTTTTGTTCGAATTCTTACAATACTGACACGGCGAATGAGATCTGTATACATTCATAACCACTGCCGAAACAACAATTCATTAGTTCTATACTCTTGGCAAGAACTATCACCTCATTCTGAACCAATCAATGGCTTTAGCTCCTTAATTTACTTCATATACCCATATTTGCATTAATCTCAAATTCAATGATCTCGTCTCACCCTATACGAACTGCTCAGGAAATAATCCACTCCAAACATAATCAAAAGTCGCATATGATGCCCCAATATGCCAATAGGCTACCAATTTGAACGCGATACAAAAGGAAAACGAACTCTGGAAGGAATTCCCAAATCCCACGCACTAATACGGACTTTCAATAGAAAATAGGAAGCAAGGCATACAAAAATAGCATATAGAAAACTATACTCAACATCACACTGTTGCAGCGTGCAACCCGATCCAGATAACATACTCATGGCGGCGTGCCACCCATTCCACACATAGATCTCATATAAGGAGATGCACATCGAGCCAAATTTGCTAATTACAACAAATTACCGAATATATGTCATCAACATGCTAAGCATAGTAACGTCTCTAAGGAATATATAGCGATAAGCTACAAAACTCAAGCACAACTAAGGTGCGATATACAATCTGAATTTCAAGAGCCAAGTTGCTCATTTAATATCATTCTTACGCGGATCCTCAACACAAAAGCGATTTCTCAAGCCGTCTCACAACTCACAAGGCGCAATGTATCACTACCTGAAATGTCTGACAACGAAGCATCAACATGACTACTCCTCCAGGACGACCGTATTACTAAAATGAACACATCTGGCCTGATATAGAGACATCATTCACATTAAATCCATCCACTGACTTCGAGATGATTCTGATCACACTGAACTAGTCTGATAACCTTCCAAAGGTCCATAATAGCTCCCCGTTTTCTCATAACACACAAGAACAACCATCATAATCAGAGAAATCCTCCCCAGTTCGCAACCCAATAGGTCAAGTGCCCTCCAGGCGTGAATCCTCAATTTAACGACACTAGCACACCTTCGTACTTGTTTTACCTCATTAAACAATCAAGTGACCATACTCCATACTTATATAACCTTCTCATGCGACACACTCCCACGACCTACCACAATAATATTTGGGGCGTACCTCCAAACCACTGGTTACCCTAATGCTGAAAAGCAATCAAGAATCGTTAACCATGACGCAAGGCCCTTCTTACGAACACCGATCTCGGGTGACGCTGAAAATAATACCAACTTACCTTAAACATCGAAACTTCTTTCTTGCTCATCCGAGCTCATGCCATCTCTGTCACAATTTTCCTTCACTCGTGCCATTCTCGGCCTAATTTCCACAACCAGAACTAATTCGCCTGCATGCCTCAAATCGGAACCAACATAGCACATAACCGTACAATCAGCTAACCAATAGCAACCTCCCCAACTTGGCTCGAAGCCATATATCAGGACACACTCAATAACCCATAATACTTTTACTCTAATGATTCCACAATATCATAGTGATATTAAATTCAAATCGTCTACAAGTTGTGAAAACACAGGTCATCTAGTACTGTAATCCTCTACAAATCTCGCATTCATCTCTACATCAGTTGAGTCCACTCTCTTAAGCGACCTGAATTTTCTAATTTCAACACGTACCCTTCAATTATACATGAGATCTTCTAACATACACATAAGGATCATACGACTTAAAAACACTCCGCAGGAGATAACCCACCTGCTTCGCCTTTATTTAGCATTTGTGCATACCTTCCATCGTCGTACCCTTTACACAGTCATTTAATCTTCCTGGGTCCGAACTCATGCCGCCACATGTAATGCACTTCACTCCCCAACTAGGAGACATGAAAATATTCTCCACGCGCCTATAACTCGGGACTACACATCAAATCACCATAGGAATTGAACACTTAACAATTCATCTATTATCCAACAGACTTCTTCATCACTACCAAGTCATATAGATACATCTCACAGTACTAACATACACATCACATGGATATCATGCAACAGCTACCAGGTGAATAAATACATGCAACTGCAGGCGAGGTGCAGGGAGTAAAGTGAGTACTCCAACTCAGTGAGTAATAAAGGTAAATAATAACTGAGCAGCAAGAAATCACGTAAAGCAACCAACATGCTATATAGAAGCCGGGTACAATTTTCTGAGAAAATAGTGTAATCTGTGAAATCTTTAGAAATACCTTGGCCCAGTTCAAATCTCCTTTGAAAATGATCTTTTCAATAATTGTGAAAACGATTTCAAACAGTTAGTGTAGATAAGCACAGAAAAGTCCACCCCTCGGGCGCAAATACCACAGTATAACAGGTAAAAGGCAAATGAATATGCAAGATGAGCACATAAAAGTAAGCCCCTCGAGAACATATCAAATTCAGTACCAGCCCCCTCGGGCTCAATAGCAATCACTCAGAAAGTATCAGCCCCTCGGGCACAGTATCACATCACTCAGAACAGTATCAGCCACTCGGGATCAGTATCAGTCACATGGTACAACATCAGCCCCTCGGTCTCACTCTCAAATCACATGGGTACCCGCGCTCACTGTGGGGGTGCAGACTACGAAGGGGCTCCTACAACCAAAGCGCTATATCATCATAAGACCTAAAAGCCTGTACATATCAACATGAGGCCTGAAAGCCTCCTCACAATACACTCGAAGCTTGAAAGCCTCCTCACAATACACTTGAGGCCTGAAAGCCTCCTCATAATACACTCGAGGCCTGAAAGCCTCCTCACAATACACTCGAGGCCAGAATGCCTCCTCACAATACACTCGAGGCCTGAAAGCCTCCTCACAATATACCTGAGGCCTGAAAGCCTCCTTACATCACTCAACATATCCTCACATATGGCCTTCGGCCTCAATCAGTCCAAAAATAATCATAAGCCCATCGGGCATCAGTAAAACAATAATGATGAGCTCAAACAATAGTTCAAATATCAGTTAAAACTCAAGGTTGAGTAAGAATATAGCTGAGTTCATGAAACAGTATAGTTAAATTAAACTGAGTTCAAATAATATTTCAAATGGTGAGGAAAGAGTGATAAAAATCCTTGAAGGGGTTCAAATAATTGGCGTAAAGCCCAAATATGGCAATCAGCCCAAATCATGATAATATCAAATAAGTTTCAGTCAAATATGCGGTAAATTCAACAACCGGGACGGACCAAGTCACAATTCCCAATAGTGCTCTACCCCACACTCGCTATCCGGCGTGCAAGTCACCTCAATATAGCACTACGATGTGCAAATCCGGTGTTTCAAACCCTCAGGATATCAATTACAATCATTACTCACCTCGAACCGGTGAAATCTCTAGCTCGCGATGCCTCTGCCCCTCAAAATCGGTCTCCACGCGCCTAGAATCTATTCAACATCAGAGCAAATACATCACAATATGCCAATGGGACAATACCCAATCGAAAACAATCGAAAAATAGCAAAAATCTCGAAATTTCCAAGAACCCGAGCCCCAGGCCCACTTCTCAAAAAATTAGAAAATTAACATCGCTAGATTCCTTATCTCACCACGAGTCCGTACATACCAAGAACTCCCAAATTGGACCATAAATGACCCCTCAAATCTCAAATTTAGAATTTCAATCTCAAGCCCTAATTTCTTACAATTTGGCTATACTCTCACGAATTTCAAGGATGATTCTTCAATAAAATCATTTATTTAACTCATAAACTTACATCCAATCGATTCCACTTGAAACTCTCTTCAATCCTCGTCTAAAAGCTCTCAACAATGCCCAAAAATGGTAGGAAAATGGGTTGGGTTCGCGGATAAAATGTTGTTTTAAAACCCTTCTCCGCCCAGCTCTTTTCGCTTCTGCGGTCCCGTTTCCTCTTATGCAGGACCGCTTCTGCGGATACTACACCGCTTGTGTGGTTTTTCACTTAAGGGCACCTGCTGCTTCTGCGGCCCAGTTTTCGCACCAGCGGGACCGCTTATGCGGTCCAAACTTCCGCTTCTGCAGAATCAACTTACTCCCCCAGGACCGCTTCTGCGGTCCAGTCCCGCTTCTGCGGGACACCGCATATGCGGACTCCTATCCGCTTCTGCGGAATTCCTCCCAAGGCCCCAAATCCGCTTCTGTGACTCACCAATCGCATAAGCGATACCGCTTCTGCGGTCCAAATTCCGCAGAAGCGAAAACATACCAGAAGCAACAGACTTAGCAACATGCAAAAATTTCAAAACTCTCCGTTTAACCATCTAAACCCACCCCGAGGCCCCCAGGATCTCAACCAAAAATACCAATGCATCCTACAACGTTATTAAAACTTGTCCCAATCGTAAAAACCCATCCAACAATATTAAAATCATCAATTCACATCGAATTCAAGCCTAAGTTTTCTTAAAACTTCCAAAACACGCATTCGATAAAAAACCCGACCAAAACACCTCTGAATGACCTGAAATTTTGCACACACATCCAAAATCACCTAATGAAGCTACAAAAATTGTCGGAATTCCATTCCGACCCTCGGATCAAAATTTCACCTATCAACCGGAATTCGCCAAAATACTAACTTCACCAATTCAAGCCTAATTCTACACCAGACCTCCAAAATAAATTCTGATCACACTCCTAAGTCACAAATCATCCCCCGAAACTAACCGAATCACCAGAAATTACATCCGAGCCCTCTAACTCAATAGTCAATATCCGGTTGACGTTTTCAAAACAAGCCTTCCTTAAAGAAACTAAGTGCCTCATTTTCTACCAAAACCAATTCAAATCAACTCTAACATACCAAATACTGATAATGAAACATGAAGGATCATAAAATGGAGGAAACGAAACGGTAACTCATGAGACGACGGATCGGGTCGTCACAATACTTTACCTAAGTATCGATCCCTTGTACTCGAAAATACACACGCTAAACTGTTAAAAAAATACTAAAAGGGAATAAGGTTAAGAATTATTCAATTCACATTGAGAAAAAGGGAAAGGTTCAAGTGAAGCACCTAGAATTCCGGTTCATGAAAATTGATGCCTCACCGACTTTGACGAATTGCCTTATGGTGTTCCGTCTAGAAAACTTCGTTCATTTGTTTACTATTGAAACGGGAAGAAGTGATAAAAGTGTAAGCTATTGAGAAGAATATAATATTAATGAATGTATAGGATAAAGTTCGATTGAAGAATTTTCAAAAAGAACTGCTAGTGGTGAAGGAAAAAAATAGAAATGGAGATTAAAAAAAAAATAATTTTGTTATGTCATGTCTCCCTTTGATTGTGATACTCCATTTGAATGACCAACGCTCGTTCTCTTTCAATGTCATTCAATGATTCAAGAAATTCCTTGTCTATAGTTTTTCGGTTTTCATCTAAAACCAGCTTGAGTTTTCAGAACTAGACTAGTATTTCGTTTGTGAACTAGAACCAGCAAAAGGAAATATTTCAATTAAGACCCAAATCACAAAAATTAACCTACAAATTACACAAAAAATCAGAATTAACCTAATGCGGAAGGAGAAAGAGGACTTATATCTCGATTTCAACAAATAGTGTTATATCCTTCTTCAAGTTAGACCGATTCAACCAAATTTCTGCTACTTTCGGTTGAGAATCGAAAAACATCAAATGAAAGAAAGAGAAAAATCAATAAAGGGAAAACACAAATTAACATGGAAAATAAACTTAAAACCCACAAGGAAAAAGAAAGAGAGACAAGAAAGCAAAATCAAAGAATGGGGAAGAGCAAAATCAAATAAACTTACATCCAATTGATAGATAGATCTAAAGTTTTTACATGAATTTCATTGAGAGATGCTGAAATGAAAGAGTTATTGTGGAGGACGATTATCGTGAATGGTTAGATGGGAAAATGACAGGGTTTATGAGAATGGGGGAGAGAGGTGTAGCTGAAAATGAGAAAGGGGTTTGGGAAAAAAAAGAGAGGGAACGGATTAAAAAATGAGGGAAAAATTGGAGGTAGTGGCGCTATTTTTTTAAAGGTTTGTGGAGGTTAATGATCGCTGTAAATTTAATACATATTGCAGAATTTTTAGTAATCCTCACAATAAAACCTCCGCAAATTTAGCGATTTTTTGTAGTGAGTGCTTGCAAAAATATTATAAGCTCACATGACTATTGACAAAACAATTTGTCCAAAAAATAAGTATCAACCCATAGAGAGAAAAAAGTTACATAAAAGAATAAGTTTAATCATTAAAAATGTCTTGTTACTTGCTTAGAGCTAATTGCTAAAGATAGATAATATAACAAGGACGAAAATCTAACATATGCAATTTAATACACGAGAAAAAACATCTTAAAACTTTAAAAGTATTACGTTAAGATACTTGGCATCATAGAGAATAAGAGTCAAAATGGGCTTTACTACCAGCCTCAACATGCATATCGAAGAAAAGTACATGTAACTTAGTATGTTATAATCAATCTTATGTATATTGTGCAACTTATTATATATTTCGCTACAGTATCGACATTTAGGTATTATTTTTGTAAATATCAAATACCATAGCTGATACTAATTTTTTTTTTAAAACTTAAACTAAATATCATACCAAATACCAAAATATTAAATACCAAATATCAAATTATTTGGTTATGCTAATTAGGTATTTACCAAATTATGCACGCCCCTATGTTTAATGACTTCCCTTACATATATAGTCTACTTTAGACTTGCTTTAAAAAGTAGCTTCTTTAAGTAGAAATAACTTTTAAGCAAGTAAGCAATAAGTTAGGGTTGGCCAACTTATTGTTTTTGGCTTATTTTAAGTAATTTTTAACTTATTTTAAGCACTTTTTAACTTTGAGAGTATTTGGATGGGCTTAAAAATTGGTCAAATCAGCTTTTAAGCACTTTTTATTTTTTGGAGTGTTTGACAACAAAAAAAGCTGCTTAAAAAAATTAAAAAGTACTTTAAAAAGCCAAAAGCAACAAGTTGGCTGACCCCAACTTTTTTTATTTTGGCTTAAAAGCCATTTTAGTTTGACCAATAAAATTACTCTCTTGCCCTTATAAGTTTCTATAATACCAAAATTACCCTCTTCTTTCCTCTTCATCTTCATTTTTATAATACCAAAGTTTTTATATTTTCATCTTTTTAATAAGAAAAAGTACTTACCACCACTTGTTTGCCAAACACTTCAACAACTTTTTTTAAGTTTCAGCACTTTTATCCAAACATGTAACTGCTTATTTATAAAATAAGTTCCATCACTTAAAAGCTGCTTGTGCTTAAAAGCTATTTTTTTAAGCCAATCCAAACGGGCTCTTTGACAAACTCTGAAAAAATTAAAAAGTGTTTAAAAGTTGATTTAATCAGCTTAAAAGCCAATCCAAACACCCTCGTGATTTCAACCTAAAGTTTCAAGCTTCTAGCCTTATAGCCTGTTTGGCAAAGCTTTATTTGGCCAAAAAGTTTTTTTTTTTAAGTTAAGATATTTGGGTAAGCTTTTAGAGAAAAAAAAAACTTTTAATAAAAGCAAAAGCATTTTTTAAGAAGCAGAAAAAAATAATTTTTTCCCAAAAGAAATATTTGTAAAAGTATTTTTGAGAAAATATACTTAGAAGTAGTATTTAAAAATTTGGTCAAACACTAGTTGTTGTTCGAAATTTTTTCAAATTAATTACGAAAACACAAACGGAATCTCACCAACTATCTTTTTTGTACAACACTTTTTGATACAATTATTTTCAAATTAAATTGATTTTAAAAATTTGACCAAACAGGCTATTAGTACGAATAGGTACTACAATTGTTGGTATGGAATTCCTATAAGTTACTTTTTCATATGATTGTATGAAAATGGAAATATATGCAAAATATATTTAAAATTATAATAAATAATAGATATAAGCCCGTCATTTTAAAAATATATACTCCCTCCGTTTCAGTGTATATGAATCTATTTTCTTTTTGGTCCATTCCAAAAAAAGAATGATCCCTTTCTATAATTAGAAACAATTTATCTTAAACTTCCAATTCTAACCTTAATGAGATAATTTTATAATCATACAAATACTCTGGGCCTCGTTTTGGTTTGTTTAGGATCGCAAATTCTAAAAGTCTTTAATTTTTCTTAAGCTTCGTGCCCAGTCAAACAGGTTCACATAGATCGGAATGGAGGGAGTAACAAATTATTTATTAAGGTTTTAAAGATATTAAATTTTCCGTTTCAATTTATGTAAACTTATTTAATTGGAATATTTGAATGTATGATAAAAAATAAGGTATATATATTTTATGTAAATATAAATCGTTACATAAAAATAAATTATTTGAAAATAGCTAAAGAGGTCATTTATTTTAAGACGGACTCGCATAAAGTGAGGAGTATATGCCAAATCCGCCTTCGTCAGTACGTGGCGGCAAACCCGTCAGCGCAGAATCTGGAACCTTCAGACCCGCTAGCAACATCATCTCGTAGTATAGCATAGCCGAGTTTGCAGGTGACACGGCGTACGTAGCTTTTGCTGACTTTCTCACCAAGTCACGCGACTTCATTTTGCAGTCTTAAAATTCAATACTCAAAAGGCCAAAATATGGCGATGAGATCTGTCGTTTCAAGCAGTGGAGTCCGTCGTTTAATGGAAGGTGGTGGACGATCATCGGTTTCGGGCCTTCGCTATTTCACCGACGGCAAAGGTCGCGTCCTTAGTGAAGAAGAACGTGCTAAAGAGACCGTTTACATTCAGGTAATTAATCAATTTTTCATCCATATGTTTTTTCGGAAAAAGACCTAAAAATGTCAGTCAACTTTCACAAATAGTCAATCCATGTTATCGGTTAAAAAAATGTTCATTTCATACCACTGTCTTTATGTCTTTAAAGAGAGGGAGAGGATGGAGAAGGCGAAGCTGAAGGCTGAAAAGGAGAAAGCCGAAAGAGAGAAAGCTGACAAGGTATTACAGTTTCTCTTTTATTTAAAAAAAAAAAACTCGTTTGACTTCCCAAATTTGATCAGTGCCATATTAATAGATAGTAAGGGAGTATTGAAGTAGGTGTAAAATTGATATGATTTGTGCCCTTTCCATTTTACTGGTTAACTAATCCTTGGGTTGTATTCCTGAATTATAATCTTGGAATGTGTTTTTCATTTTATATTGAAACAAAGTAAAGGAGTGGTATTTGGTAACCTGATCAGACATATAGTACTGTTTTTTGGCAATTGCCAATTTGAATTTTTTTCACTCTGTACCTGAATACTTACAACTTAAATAGAATTCTTGCCCTCTTATAAAGAAAAGAAGGAGCTGCTCTTGATTAAATCAGGAAGAAAATAACCTCGACCGGACCTTAATTAGTACGCTTTCCCGAAGCAGATCTAGGATTTTAATAACATGGGTACACCACTAAAAAAAAGGAGCAAAAAAAAGTATTAGCTGGGATTTGATCTCTAATCCTCTAAGTAAATAACTCAACATTCAACCAAGTGCAACATTTAGCCTCATTGGAACATGGGTGCCAGCAGATAATACTAGACCAATTCTAAAAAATATGTATATAAAATAACTAGTTTGACGGAAAAACCACAGGTTCACGTGCCCCATGAATGCCTAAAAATCCGCCTTTGCGCCTTTCCGCAGTCAAATTGCTAATTTAAAAGAAATTATTGATAGCTTAAACAATTAGCTATTAGCTTGGGGAGGATTATATTATACTTATGGAAGAACAAACAGGCTTTGAAGTCTATAGTTTTGTAAGTAAAATTTTGATATTTCAAAAACCTGGTTTCCGAGCCACTACATCTAACCTGTTAGTTATCACTGTTAGATTTATGAATCTGTATAGGCGCTTTTCTGTTCATTATTTTGAGAGGCAGAGGCCAAAAACTGCTCAATCTCTTGATTCTTTCTTTCATGGTTTTTTTCATATCCAAAGCTATACGGTTCGTTAAAGCAGAGGTGCTGGCTTTGATTCTTTGGCTAATTGATCATAGTCTGAATTACTTTTATTTTTACCAAGAAAGGAGTTCATAAAAAATATGCTCACACACATATACATACATCAAGTTGGTATTTTATTTTGAAATGTGAGATAATTCAGCAATAACGTATATGCATGCAATGCGTCGAGTAAATGAGTTTGCTTAGATTCTAAACTAGTAATTGAATCAACTTGTACTTGGTAGTCTGTTCCTTGTAAACATGATGCTCGACCTTTCTTCTCACCCGCCATTTCTTTTCTTTAGCAGAAGGCTGAAGAAGAGGCTCATAAGAGCTGAAGTGCATCGCCTGTCCTGCACTGAGTTGTGAAACTCTTGTTCTCAAGTCCTGTTTAACAAAAATAATGTATGCTCAAAGTGTTGCCCTATCTTAGGGATTTGGCCTCTCCTTGTACAGAATATGGTTTAGTAACCGAGCTTTTAGTCTGTCCGTGTTGTCTATGATGCTGTGAACTTTCTATTTTCAAGATCATCTTTGCTTTGGCTTATCTCCATCTCCTAGTAATTGCTGTACACATTATGTTTCTTGAGCCATATCTTTAGTTCCTATTTGCAAGTATATGGGAGTGACAAATCTGTCTGAGAGATTGACACAATAGAGGTTAACTGAATGATTATGTGTGTGGAATCGTCATTGAATGGATATGGTTAGATAAACATAGGAAGCAATCTGGTAACAAGAACAGTTTTCTGTTATCTTAAGCTACAACGAGCACTGGTATCATGATTGGTGCTGTTCGATTAATGATTTAATCGCTTCATCGTGCAGGAAGATATGAGTAGAATTGATCCTGCCAACCCCGGTTCATCCGTTGGAGTCGAGACTCTGTAATTCCTTTCAATGAATAGCTCTGTCCAGGTCGAAAACTGCTTGTTGACAACTCCTCATGTGATGCAATAGCAAAGGGTTAGACTCTTAGGGTGTGTTTGGTACGAAGGAAAATGTTTTACTAGAAAATGTTTTCATGGAAAATGAGTGGTTTTATCATTTATTTTCTCTTGTTTGGTTGGTAAGTGGAAAACATTTTCCGGAAAATATTTTCTATTGTTTGGTAGAGAGTAGAAAATAGTTTTTTTAGGAAAATATGTTTTATGCAACTCTCCTCACCCCT